>OFHS01003975.1:0-15169 GCA_900245855.1 Calvadosia cruxmelitensis | reverse complement strand
TTGGTGCGACCAACAATGGCGCCCAGTCATGCGCGTGGCTCAACTCTTTCTTATCGAAGGCTCTGGGCACGAGGAGCAAAACGATATGAGTTGAGCAATGGCGGCCATGCCGGTGTGAGACAGCAACCAGCGCCTAATACTGATCGTAGAGTCGAAAACTTTGCAGCTACGGCTTGGGTTGGTATGCTAAAACTCTTTTTATTGGTCTTTTCCAACATATTTTCAAATACAGACCTTCAGAATCAGATAGAACACATGTTTAACCATAGAATTCCGATGAAATCAAAAAATTGAAAAAATATTATATTTTTCAGTTTTACACCCAGGCAGTCCCCTTAATACAGGTTTGACTGTACATTGATCGTAGAATGCGTGGGACAAAATTCCAAAGAGTAGTCCTTACTACAGAAAGCACTTGAAACAGTTTTCTCTGATAATAGGTACTACATATTACTTCCTCTGTCAAGTTGAGATATTCGTATTGTGATAACACCTTACTGTTTTACCAATATTACCTTCCAAACTGATCCTTCTTGTTGACATTGTGGCCTTCTGCCTCCAATAAATCTCTCACTTTCTGCTGTTTTCCTTTAAACGCGACTCGATGCAAATGTTGCAAATCGGATACCTGGACATCTGGATAACTTGAATTATTCTGAAATGCTTTTTTCGTAAAGATTGAGAACATTACGTCATTCTCTGAGTTCTTTTAGGTTAGATGTTTCTGAGGTTGCTCTTACCTCGAAGAGGACACATTGGTGTCTTGAAGATCAGATACATTTATGACGTCAAAGAAGGAACCAGTTCAGAAGACTGGGCAATAATCAGTAAATGCGCGGGAAAATCCATGATGGCGGGATGCATGTGCTATGCGTTTGAATGTTGTTTATGTTCAGACTGCTTTAGCGCTCTGCGCAGAGACATCACAGTTTGGACTGCATTTGCTGGTGGATTGCCAGGGATGTTAGTGAATTTTTCTCGACGTGGAGCACATTTATTGGACTAGAAGACTTCATTATGGTGCAAATAACCATACGATTGTAAGTAACCCATGTCCCAATCCCTCCTGTCCTTCCCGCTTCAGCGCTTCTCCTTCCACTGACTCCACTCTCTCCTGTCAGCCCGCTTCCTTTGTTCATTGGAATCTTTGACACACTAATGTCTTCTATAGCATTAACGCTCTTTTCTTCTCTTAGGAACGATGGCTCTGAAGATTGGGGAATGATTGAGTTGCAAGGTGTGCTGGAAAATAAAGAAGACAGTGGCTTCGAAAACGTCCACATTGGAGACCTGCATTACGATATAACGGTGAGTTCCTTCTAGAACGTTAACAAGTAACTAACTAAAGTAACTAAAGTAATAAACAGGCATCAATACCAATACATTGATAAATCACCGCTTGTTTTTAAAGATGGCTCTCGTTGATCGATCATTCAGCTAAGGTTACCTCATAGTCATAGATGACACTGCGTTTATACTACCAGGCGGTACCACCGTGTAGCCTAGTGTAATGTAATTGCATTGTTATTCCTGTAGGGCTGTCCATACCTGATAATTGGTCATCATTTGCTCGTTGGGAGCATTGTATCATTGGAAAAACCCTTTGCCGTCTTGGAGAAATGCAAAACATCGGATGATGTTACGATGGCAGAGGATGACTGCATGGATTCGACCACAACTAACTACAATGTGGTTGCTTTCGTGACAAAAAAGATCATTTTCAAGACGCGGCCGCGGCCAATCATAAGCAAAGTAATGCCGATTGTTAAATAATATGATTCTGGAAGAAGAATCAGAAACTTCTCTCCTAGCTTCTGTAATTTCCATAAATCAATTAAGGGTAATGTGAGTTTCGATGTGGATGGTAATTAGTTTGCAGTAAACAACTAAGTTCACTATTTGATGATCTTTCTTTGATAAAACCCTGTAAAGTAATGAGGAAGGTATTTTCAGCAAGGACAAAGAAGTCACTGTGAAGTTTTAAGCCATCAAACGAATACCGCTGGGTGGAGTAACCAAGCAGGAATGCTTATGTAAGGGCTGCAATTTCTAGCTCATAAATGGTAGCAAATCACTCTTTACTTCCAACAGTTGTGGCCAACAATGGTAACAGTAGAATCGGATTTGAATTAGACAAATTTCAACTTGGAAGTGGCCTTATGCCAGAAATGGTGCAATCGCGTTTTAGCACCTCGTCGATGGCAAGGTCACATATTCAAAAGCGGTCCATTTTCAGCACAGTTGGCACAAATTTGGGTTCAGCTTGCCGTTCAAACCCTGCAACAAGAGCAATTGGGGCCTTTTTATTTTAATAAAAATATAGCAAATCATTGGTATTTAATCGTTTACAGAGACTTGGAAGCAAATTACCAACAAAATGTCGTGAATCGATGTGCAAGAATTGTGGCTGACCACCCGCTCTGGAGACCAAAGTCTGCCTTTTGGTAACAATGTAAAGCAGTTGCTTGAAATTTCACGCCATGTCATATTTATTTCGCAGTATCATAGCATTAGTACCAACAACCACTGCAAACAAGCTACTACCAATGATCGTTTGTCATAAGAAAAACAACAGTTAAAATGTGCTCAGAGTATGCATGAAAAACGCCATCAAATCCTTGCTAGCAAGGTGACATGCCAGCACAGTTAGTGCTTTACAAGTAGAACATTGCATGCAATGTATTTCACAACTCCAAGAGAACTGGATTTAGGACCAGAAGGGTTTCTGCCGTTTTAAATGACAGATTAGTTTCATTTGTCATCATGTGCCTTGCTTTTGTTCCGGCTCTTCCATTCCCGACTGTTGCATCAAATCACCAATGTTCTTTTCCAAGTCGTCAATTCGGTTTCCCATTTCATCTAGTGTGTTTAGTCAAGAAGTCTAACACGTAAACAAGATATTTATGACACTGGAATCATGACTTGTAAGCAGGGCCGTCTTAAGAGACAAGAGGATCTAAAGAACTGCTTTTAAGATTTCCTATCTTGGATAGTTAAATATTATAAAACTTATACTCTGTTGAAATTTCAGAAATCAATTTGCTCACGCTCACTCCCAGAAAGTGATATTCATTCATTCAGTGGCAGTCTGGATTGGATTCCATTTACACAATGCAAATACTGTACATCTGAATGTTGGAAATTGCCATTGAAAAGGCGGGCCTACCAAACCTGAGGGCCTAAAGCACGTACTTTGAGTGCCTACTGGGTAAAACGGCCCTGCTTGTAAGACTTAGCTAATTTTAAAACAGATATACAATAAGACTCATCCGCCCATTTCTGTAGGACAGCAACAGTGAAACCTGCATGTAACTGTCACCTTTGAGACCTGAGGAAAATGACCTTTATAGACAGGTTGCCTATTTGTCAAGGTTGATTTCTATAGAAAGTGTCATTTTGGGGTTATGAAAAGTGGCCTTTATACACAGGTGGCTGCTTTATAGAGGTCGCTACTAATACAGGTTAGACTGTAACACTACATTTAATGTAGTCTCATAATTCCATGTGGTCGTTTGACTAAAAGAACAATGTAGTACAAAGTGAATTGGAAAGGATATTTCTTGAAATTATTTGATCCGACATTGTCTGGAACTTATCTTGCTGAAAAGAGAAGGAGACAAGATTATTTAGAAATAAATAAAAATAAACATTAATCTACAAAACAACAAGTCAAGGCATGCAATTCTTTTCAACAATTTTCCTACACCATATGTTAAATAAAATGACAAGAAACTTCAAGTGGTGGCCAATAATTCCATTTCCAAATTAATTAACCCATGTCCTGCTTAGAAAACTATTTAAATGAAGGCTTGAAGTCGATTCATCAATTGCTGATTGGTTGCTTGCTAAGGACTAACTATTTGATTGGTTACGTGTTGCTACTTTTGACTTGTTTCAAAATTGTGTATATATGTCAATAGCAGGACAAGGGTTAACCTAATCACGGATGACTAGAAGAATGAAGTTTTCAATAGGCCAGTTGGCATTACGATATTATAACGACAAATTCAACCGTTTTATACAGGAGCTGATGTTATTCATTTTATGCCATTTATGTTATTTAACTTGCATCCTGCTAGATAAAGCTTGCAGCAGCAGCTATCTTAAAACATACGCTTTACAGAATTCCAAAGTTAAAGTAAACAAGAACAATGCAGTGACCTACTGACTTAACCTGTCCCTAATAAGGAAATATTGTTCTACGTATGGGATATTTATTTAAACAATGTAAGATCTTTAGCCATCAAAGCTTGTATTTAGATAACTACTGCTGTCTGGATCTTCAGGTTGAGAAGATTATTATGTACATTGAATTAATGAATGTTTGTTATCAAGAGTCGCAAGAAACAAATTGTGCACATACCATTTGTTCCAGAAGAGTCTGAACCTGAAATTGAAAATATTTGAGATTAGAACGACCGACATAAGCTTCTCTAAGCATCAGTGTCTATAGGCTTGTTGGACCAGGGTCAGAGTTTGACATCTGTCGCAATGCTACACCAAGCAGATGGTGTCAGATTGTAGATCAAGTTTGGTTGACAAAATCGTAATGTAATTCCTTGCAGGAAGCACATACTCGTTGTTTGTATAAATGTTGTCATTTCTCATGGGTCAGTAGTATAGTAAAGTTCAGCAAATGACAGAATCATGGACTTTGTGCAGAACTGAGTTTGCATTAAGAGTTAACATGTTGAACGTGAATGCAATATTTATTTCATCATGTGAACATTTATTGAATGAAAATCACGTATGCAACATGTTAAGTAGATGGAGAAATCCATTCACATCAAACAAGATTACAAGACACATGACTGTTTCCATTATATCTCTGCAATTTTCATTCTACTCATTTCGACATATAAACTGTCTCTAGATTACTGTGATTACAGTTTCAAAAACATTGGAATGTGTATCTTCGGACTATATTAAAACTCCTCGTCGTTAGAACAAAGAACAACAACATAATTTATAGGCATCCTATTTCACATAATCTGAATGCAACTGCTAATCTTGTTGTAGTCATAGCTTTGCCACAATATACCTTGCCTGGAGCATACAGCAACTAAATGCCAGGAAGACGCGCTCAATGAAAACTCAACCAGCGATAAACACAGCATAGGCGAATAATCTGCAATTATTTGACTCAATGCATTCTTATTTTATAACTAGATAACTAATAGGTTTGTTTTGAACATATATCTTACGAATGCGTAAGGATCAGCGTGACAGCTGGACTAAACAACTTGCCAAGTGACAGCAACAACGGACGAAGAAAACATCAAAACGCTGCCTACATTCCCGATAATCTCTTCACGCAGCGAGAAACACAGACAGGGGTTCAAACAGAGATATATTAAGCATATACTGATTCATGGTGTAGTGTTTTCCACTTACGAATCCCGTCAGATCCTGCACATTCTTTGGTTCAACAGCATTTGTCGAAGAGACTGTTGGAGAAGACGAGTCAGCCATTTTGTCGTTGCTGAGTTGTGAGAAGGACGCCGCTTTGAAAATCGCAAAATACACAAAGCAACAGCCTCGCTTTCGAGGACCAATCATTTTGCTCTATTCAATCACACCCTGTGCTGGGCGGCCACTCGACGATAAAATCAATCAATCAATCAATAATATTCATTTATAGAGGGTATATCCCAATAAACCGCAAGGTTTGTCTCCCTTGGGGCCCTCTTGCCAATGGCTCAAAATGAATTACAATTTGCAAAAATGTAAACTAACGTCAAAACATTTACAATTTCTAAGCACTACAATTTTAAAGGAAAGTTAAAAACTACTGAGCATGCGTAATAGTACTGAAATACAATAATAAATCAGTCGATTTGAGAGAAAAAAGCACACAGAGTTTAAAAATAAAGCATTGCAGAGTTTAAAAATGTGTGTTAAAATTGTGACGTAAAGTTGGCTTTAAAAATGATCGAAAAGACACTGTTGACTCTTTCACAAGAGAAAGCTACAAATCAGAAAATGTCTTAGCTTGGAATGCATCGGGATTTTGCTTAGCCTACCACAGATCGGTAGAATAGGAAAACTAATCAGATCTGGTTGTATCCTGTCTATCGATATTTAAATGACTGTTTGGCACTGACTGTTCCGACACATCAACATTTAAATGACTGTTTGGCACTGCCAAGTAAAACTGCTACATTGATATCGAAGACCGTTCCCAAGTGCCGTATTGAATCAGACAAAGAAACAGAGCGTATCTTGGTCTTCACTCTTCTCTTCTAAGATATTACCACATCAAAACGCGCAAAGATTTTTGAAGAGCAAACGTTAAGACAACAATGAAAGAAAGAGAAGAAACCAGAAACTGTTGACTATGGATGTATTTACCAAAATAAATGTTCATGGCGTGCTGACCTTTCAAAGACTAACAGGTATTTCTTTAGATAAATGGAAAACAAGCTTCAAAGATCTCAAATAGCGACTTAATTGCATTCGACTCAGCTAGTTAAGCATCTTGACAATGTGAGTAGAAGCTATCTACTGGGAAATATATATTTAATTATCAAACACCAAGCAATCGGATACAATCCACTAACTCATTCCTACATTGTTAAATATACGGATGCAGAAACTGGATTCATGCCTCTTTCGTTCATAAAAAACAAACAACCACGTCGTGATTAGTGGGCAGCCGATGAGCGGATGTTTCTAAATTCAGCACAATCCTCGCTTCCTGGACATCGCAGATCTCCACACCCATCGTAGACGCCAAAGAGTCATTGGTTATTGTTTAATTCTGCATTTAAATTCATTTGCCATGTTTATAATCAGCAGCATCCTCCGCTTTGTTGAGCGTTGCTGCCTCCCATTGGCATAGCTTGACTGGAAACGGAGTGCTGAGGACCAAGTTTGATGCCGTTCGCCTGACAGGAAAGAAAACAAGATGATGTTACAGTCAAAGAGATGTTTTCGTGTCTGGCAATTCAAGATGTCGTTTATTTTAAGCAATTGAGCCTACCTCGTTGTTGATGTCGAAAACTCCCTCCTGAATCTTTTGGTAAATCTCTTTAGCAGTGTTGATAAATGCCTGGAAATGCACAAATAAAGTTCATCATTGGCGATTCAACAATGTTAATCTTTGTTCGTGCTTATGCACCGAGGTATTTTGCCTACAGTTGCTGAAAGACTGCTGTGTGTCAGCATTGGTGTGAGAAATCCTTAAATATTGTCAGCCTCCAGTGTTCCACAAAATGACCAGCTCAGTGTTACAGTCTGCCAATCAACAGTGCCATATTGAACAACATTTCTGCACTTACCTCTTCGACATTAGCAGCAGTTTTGGCTGAAGTCTCCATAAAAATCAGGCCATGTTCTCGAGCAAAAGCTTCACCCTAAACAAAACAAAACACTACATGCTTAGATGACAGCCTCAAAAGCCCAAATGTTGCAATTGGCAGAGCATTTGGCTACTTCAATCGAGTCATTGGTGAGCTGGGCATATCACAACACCTGCACGGCTTCTGGGAAGCGAAACTACAAAGCATGCTCCTCAAATTGTTCATACATTAAACATCATTATTATCATAACACATTAACAATTTAACAGAATATTGATTTGACAGAAAAGCAGTGCTCAAGGCTTCAGGCTGCACAGACTGCTGCACAGTTATTTAGTTATTTAGTCAAATGGTCCTACCGTGCCTACTGTTTAGACAGCACCTTACATGATTGAAGAATGCATATTACACTTGCCTACAAAGCACAGAAATGGTGCATTACAGAGGGGTGGACACAGTGATATACGCACAAACATTAGGGCAACTGAGCAGCATGGGCAGGTATATCGGGGCTTCAAAAACACTATATCTATTTTGGACGGTGCATGTTCAAGAAAACAGCCTGTTCCTTTTTTTGCATATACAGAGCAAACAAATTGACTTGAATAAATCACAATTACGAGCAACAGAGATATCACTACCACAAAAGTCACCACGTAAAATATCAAGAAACAAAACTGTCTGTCCGAAGCCACAATGGTACAATGTGGACGGTTTCCACGTCAGCGTAATCATCATGCAGTGGTTCAAAAACACTGCAGGAGATCAAAAGTGTTGATTGCATACCTCCTCTTTCTTTACCTCTCGCCTTGCTTCCAAATCACTGAAAGGAGAAGCAATGACAAGATGAAGCTAATCTGTCGTCAGTTCAGACAAACATTACAACGATGTCAAGATGTCTGTCATAATACAATGTCTGTTGTCAGCCCTTGCTTTCTTACAACATGACATTCTGCATTTGGAAAAAAAAGTCTACTCCTGCGACTGATCTTGTACTATGGGGAGGTGCCGATGCACTGTTGCCTTGGTTTCTAGCTCTAACAACACACCTTTTGTTTCCAATCAACATGATCACCATGTTGGAACTTGAGTGCTGTCTGGCATCTTCAAGCCACGTTGTCAGGTGATTGAATGTGTCCCTCCTGAACAACAAGAATACAACAAACGATGCATACAATGTAAATAAATGGCAATGGTATAGACAGTCCCTCTTCTCACAATGCAATCATTGCTATAATGCAAAAAACAATAGAACGAGCTAAAATTAGTTGTACTATGAGAGAGCTGTGTTATGTTCAGCATCTGTGACAAATACATCAACAAGCTAGGAGCAGCCAGAAAGTTTTTTATGTTAGTAGTGAATTGTGTTATGAAATAGCATTTTACAACATGAATGAGGCCATGCCAGGCAGAGATTTGATTTAAGTAAAAGGATCAACAATACTGGAATGTGTCAAATTGTTGTTAAACTGAAGAAATCAAAAGAAGGCAGTCCAGGTTTGAGGTCCCTCCAGGGAGAAGACATTGGAATTATCAGTTGCTACAAAGTGTAGAAGAAGGTGCAAGAAGGTGCTCCAGGGCAATATTTCGCCTTTCATGTCAAGCTATGTGAAGTCAACAGAAACACACGCCACGATATAAGGGAACAAATAAGGCTAAGGAAGGTGCTCCAGAGCAATTTCTCGCCTTTCATCTCAAGCTATATGAAGTCAACAGAAACACACGCCACGATATAAGGGAACTAGGGAGCAAGTTTAGTTAATTACTAGTTCATTCAGTTTGTTATATAAGTTGATGCTTTAAATGATGCAAAGGGCCTGAGTGCGAGAAGTCAGTGACTTATCAATTGCCCCTGAGCTCAGGAAATAAAGATGACGATAAATGCTTTGAGTTCCACAGAGAAATTGGCAGGTACAGCTCAGTCTGCGTAATTGCACTACACTGGGGAAATCATAGTTTGGTTAGGTGGTTATGCTGCGCTTTAGGAACAAAACTGAGTTCAATGGCAACTGAATCCCACTGTTTCTTCAAATATAATATGCTAACTTGTGGAATTTTGCAATAGAATTTTGAACTTGGACCAATTAAGAAGAAATTTAGTTCAATTAACAGACATATTATTTGCTTATGCTAAGTGAATCCAATCAGGCAGAGTGGACTAGGTGCTCTATTTAAATACCTTGTAATATCGTACACCAACAACGCTCCAGCAGCACCACGGTAATACGATCTGGTGATGGACCTGAAGGATTCCTGACCAGCCTGAAAAATGATTTAAAACATTGTCAGTCTCTGTTCAAGTAAGCACTTTCAGAACGCAAAAGTTTGTTGTAATTAATCTCGGGTATCCAACACAGCGATTCAGTTCATAAATTTCAAAAATCCAATTCTGTGATGCCCAACTGGTGGAGAACTGATCTTGGATATAACTGACGTAGCTAACATTGTAGCCACGACTGAACTGAGGCAAATGGCACCATGTCATGGTCTACGGTTAACTATTCTGCTGCGTCCATCAATGCCTACAATTGTATCTATGTATGCCAATAAGTAGCAAAATATTATATATTTTTACGGCAAATATAGCATTTCAAGGGCTTCCTCTTCTTCCGTATTTAGTGAAGATGAAATCCCCCTAGCATACTGTATATTATTGTGTATAAGCTGACCCCTAGTTGTTCCCATTAAATCTGGGGTTTGGTACATTTCAGTTACTCCAAAACAGTACTAGTTTCTGGATGTCCTTTTAAGATGGCACTACACCTCGTTTCTACTGAACTTGCAAATGATTCAATTTCTGCTCTTTTAAACGAATCTTTATAAGACTCAATACAGACAATTACAGATGTGATTTTACAAACAATATGACAGCATTTCTTCTACACTTACTGTGTCCCAGATCTGAAGTTTTATTTGCTTGCCATCAATCGTGATCATCCGTGCGCCAAACTCAACACCTGAAATAGACAAAAACAACATAGGCCTACTGATGAAAAGAATTACTAAAGCGCTACATAAACAAAGCCCAAGGCCAAGAAAGAAACGAGACAATTTCCACTTCATAGATAACTGTCAGCAACAAAACACTTTAACCTTCAGAGTACAGAGAAAACGATGAAAGCAACTCACAAACCTCGGGCAGTAGGCTACGTCATATCTATAACACTTCTCATGCAGAGAGAGCTTCTGGGGCAATTTGAGTACGTGCAAGACCAATGTTGTTTACGCATATACGCGTAAGACTGAGCAGCAAGTTAAATAAATCTAATATGACACCACCTAAACTTACCAATTGTCAAGTCATGAACAGGTTGGAACCTTTTATCCGTAAACTGCAGAAGCAAGCAGGATTTTCCAACACCTGAATCGACGAACAAAATCAAAGTTCTTACGAAATGACCTTGAAAAATCAGCACAATGGCAAGCGGCTTAGCCATAATTAACTCACCCGTATCACCGATGATGATGTACTTAAATAAGTAGGCATACGACATAGTGGCAAGGTCTTTCGAGGAAACTAAACAATAAATAATACGAAGAAACTTTTCCAATTTCAGGCAGCTGCGTTGAATTCCTCGTTCTCTTTTCGTGTTTAGCAAGAGCACATTGTGCGCGTGCGCAATGGTACCCGCTGACCGCATGGTGTTGGCCACGTCATTAGTGGAACATCGTGCATTGCATACATAATTAATGTACCGTCATGAAATTTGAAGGAAAAACCTGTTGCGTCACCAGAGGATCTGACAAAGCCGCTGGTGCTCCTTTTTTGCTGCTTCCTTGTTTCGTGATTGATTTGTTTGTCTGAAAATCTGAGTGTTCCATGGTAGAGTTAGCCAGATTTATTAATGCGGCAATTAAGTTCTAGCTTCTAGCACTGGATTGAGCTCCAGCGTCACTCCCACACGGTGGCACTCTTTAGCCCCTGACAAGCTACGAATTACCTAAAGTACTGTACCTCTGTCTTTGCAGTACAGTATTACCATAAAACATACGAAAGAAATCCAGATAGACAGAGGTTAAGTTAATTTGACTGTCGTCAAGAGGACCGCCCACGTATTTTTTATCATAGAGATGTCCTGCGGTGTAAGTACCATCTCTGAACTTCTGAAGTTCTGTTCTGATATACCTCTACGCTAATGATGATGATACCCAAATGCATGCCCTGTCGGTGAATCTACGGTGCAATCCATAACTTACATGCAATGTTACCATGGTAACCCTTTCTGTCATCATCTTCTCCATGTACAGCGCCCTGTAAATACAGGACGTCTTGAATTTAATGAAGTACAAAATGTTGTGATTTTAAAAGGCAACCACCACCTCGAGGCTGGTCTCTCGCTCGCTTGCATTGGATTCGACCCATGTTCCACAGATGCTGGTGTGTGGTCGGCAAACGTCACAACCCATATGCATCTGTAGTGCCATCGTCATCCGCAGCAGAGTATTCTCCAGAAGAAGCCCTACATGTAGCAGAAGGGATTGTATCGAACCAGCAAGCCAGTATCGGAAGGGTCATTTTATGTTGGTTGTTGCTCAAAATAACAAATTAGACATAATTTTTTGTTTGCTATAATTACATGATGTTACAGAAAATTGAGTTCTCGGAAGAATGTTTTGAGTTCAAAATTTATCAACCAAATTGAATTAAAACTGAAAATGGAACTGGAATTTAAAATTAAATTTCATAACGTAGGGCCTTGTAAAAGTTACTTCCTGTATTGGAAAATTGAAAATAGTTACAGTTACAAGTTGCTTTTTGCACAAAGTAAATGGTTACTGTAAAGTTACTAGAAAAGTAGCTTTTCAAGTAACTAGTTATGTCACATCCCTGGTGATGGGTCGCTCCCTCAATGCGTCGATTGCAGCCTCAAAACCTCACGCAGTAGGCCTACATCTACAGAGAACGCTGCAGGAACAGTTCTTTTGATCAGTTCAGAGGGACCGAGAACAGATCACAAGAAAGCCGATGAGGAAAGGTCCGCAGCAGAGCGAAGTCCAAGAGCACCAGAGGAGGAGACAGACAAGGTTGACTGAGCTATATCTAACGGACGATACGGATACATTTCGATATTTGGTGTCTCACTCACAGCATTATGGACAGAGATGTCCCATTCATGAAGGAGCAAGTAATCGTGGCATGGCAAGCAATGAAGGATATGCAAATAAAGAGCATTATATGGCTCAAGTAAGGATAACGATCGGCGGTTCTCAGGTTTTAGATTTCTTTGGATAGAACAATTGCTTCGCCAGTTCTCCAATTGGAGAACCCATCAACGTTAGTTGGTTTTTGTCGATTTTCTGGAATGATTCGAGCACATCCCTCTTTCAACCAGGGTAGCATCCAACCAATTTACATTATGAGCTGACTATTATACAATAACTTTTAAATACATATCATATGTAGATTCTAGATTAAAAGTGGCTTTGAAAAGTTCTAACAAGTTCCCCAAAAATTACCGTTAAGAAAGGCCTATTCTTACGAGTATCAAAAATAATTGGCTACAATGTTTACATTTACAATTTAAAAATTGCCGAACAACACCCTTTTGGCAGGGTCCCCTACTATACTGGCAGCGTAGAATCTTCTGAATCAAATAGGCGCGCGATCTTTTTTCTCCTATCTCCTTGATTATCTTGTCGCCTTTCACTTACTGCAGCATCACGATGTGCGACCAATCCTTCTGTAGATCCGTTAAGGCGTGCATTGGGCCATTGGCCTTGCATGGAAACAATATTTTAATATAATCAATTTTATTACAGCTGTCTTTATTTTGCGAACGGCTGACTGTCCGGAGCTGTAAAGGATTTCAATTTTATTGTTATATATATCGCAATTTAGTTTATTTTTAATGTCGTATCCCTTTAAAACGTACCACCATTAGCAACTATTATTGACACAGTTCGAAATGATGATGATGATGATGTGTCTGCCTAGTACATTTAAAAATTCCTTCGCCCGCGCACCAAATGCTCCCAGAGCTGCAATTGACTCTGAATAGGTACTAGAAATGAGACAAGAGAATTTTAAATGTTTCAGATTATGTTTCTTGTGTTCGGTTTCATTGGCTGCTCCTGCAGTTTCGTTCGTGGAAAAGGGAAGGTTTGTTTTTGCCATTCGACTCGGGTAAAATCCAAGACGGTGCATTTTTCCTCCCTTCGAAGGGATTTGCGTGTGCCCATCTGGTTCTTTCCCGTCAACCAGTTCGCTTTTGCCATTGTTCATTTGCAGGTTGATGGATTTTCCATCTTCGATTATTGTCTGTAGATCTCCCATGACCACCGAACTGGAGCCCTGCCAGGGTGCCATCGTCCAGGTACCACATGCAAAGAGGGGTTTTCAGTTTATTTACTAGCGGTTCTTGTATGAACAAGAAATTTCCCAAAAGAAACCCTTGTGGTTGCGCACCTTCCACTGAGTCTAGCGTACATTTAAGACAGAAGAATAGGTTTGCGGTTTCATTTTAGTACTGATAGATACGAAAAGGGTATACTATAGTTCTGGAAAGGAATGAGATACTTCTTGATGCCATTACATCTCTCCGAATGGAGCTTAAGGCTAAAACCTTGAGACATTCTTTTCTTATTGCGGAATAAATCTGGCACAGGCAGCCCCAAGCCCCAATGCCCCATACAGTGCTGCCTGCCATCCTTTGGTGGCCAAACGCCGCATCTAAGATGTCAAGGGACAAAGATTCCATCCTTTTGTCGTTCGATTTTTTGCATGCTAGTTTAGATCAGGTTCGCCGCAAACTGTTTCCTACAGCATTGGGTCTTAAACCACCATCCATTTTCTTTAAGTAAATCAATTTTGCTCCGTAACGAATGGTCAGAAACCTTTGCAGGACCTCTCTATCGCTCATCGTATTAATCAAAGTTATAAAGGATCAAGCAAAGTGTAACGCATCGGCTGCAGCTGGAGCAGCTAGGATAATCTTTTGATTCTGTGGTTTTAATCCAGCAATAGAATCATTTCGAAAACTTCTTATCGCTGACATCACCTGTTCCTCTGTGTACAACAGGGCAGAGATAAAGTCTGTAGGGATTCCTGAAGGGGGCACTGTTAACCCTACTAGAGTGTGCTGTGGGCTCAGTTATGTCGGCAAGGTTGATTTTCGCTGTGATTCAGTGTGCCAGTTTAGACAAATCCCTATTAATTTTGCTGCCTCTCTGCCTCTCTGTCTAGTTTCTGAGCGGGAGCTGTTGAGCTTTAAAATCCGAGCGAATCTCTCGACTTTAGCTTGATTGTCAGACGTTGCTTTGTTCTGTTGATAGACTTGTTTGGGGTTTTTGCGAAGGCAATGTTTAATTGGGAATGATAATGGTATTCACATACTTTGATGGTATTTTCGATAACAGCAACTGTTGGGATCATATTATTCCTCATAATAGTTTCGAACTTATGTATTGCAGATTCGTCTACATTGTCTGCTATACAAGACAGCAGTTGGGACAAATCTACAGTAGTTGTGCATAACCCGTGCTTGAGCCTTTTCTGGTTCCCATGAGTTAAATTTGTCATCGTCGTAATATCGTTTCATCAAATGATTTAATTTCGCCTTCCTTTATTCTCTTCTTGAGGAATTCTCTCGACCTCGAAGACATTGTCTACATTAGAAACCGTATTTATTATATGTGGCTTGCCATTCTCAGTTTATAAAAAACAATTTCTATTGATGCTGGCTAAGGATGGGATACGTTTTATCTGATTGGAGGACAATGCAGGTGAACTCAAAGAAAGTTACTGTACATCAAGAATCGCGAATCTGCGTGTGATCTCTGAAATATATTTATTTGTTTAAATTATCACTTGCAGTGAAATCCAATGGCTGTTCTAGATTATTTTGGTAGCCCAATTAGCCATTTACCCG
>OFHS01003974.1:0-15171 GCA_900245855.1 Calvadosia cruxmelitensis | reverse complement strand
CGCCGACCCAAGGCAGCTACGCGGGAGCGAACACGCCGTCCACAAGGCAGCTCTATAAAGCAACAGCAATACGCCGACCTAAGGCAGCTACGATGGAGAACACTAATCGTGCAGGCACACAAACAGCAACTCGGAAATTCGGATTCGACAATGCCTCTGCCACACACACATGGCCATCGCAGCCACACCGATCGAAACCTCAAAATCCGACCTATCACCCATGTCGCAATCCACACTGCTGGCACAAAAGGACACCCAATCATCACCTCATCATGAGCAAGTGTTTGTGCACCTACAGCACACAACGTAACAGGAAGTGTCGCCCCCTCCACAAAGGGAGATGATATATATTATTCGTAATTATTCTAATTAATGTTAACGTCACTCCTGTCCGCACATGCGCAATTGTTACTAGTCTTATATCCACGTGCTTGTCCAAATATATTCACTTGAGCTTGGGCTTGTTGCCGCTCGCACACGCAATCCTGTGTCTCCTCGATGTCGCCATCCTCTCGAACATAACAGTACCAGTTTTGGGTTATGAAGAGTGGCCTTTATACACAGGTGGCTGCTCTATAGAGGTGGCCGCTAATACAGGTTTGACTGTAATTTAAACTGCTAATTTCTATTGTTTAATGTTGTATTGCGCGGAAGATTCTGCGCAGTTTGAGCACCACAAAACAGTCAGGCTCCTGAACATGTGTGAAGCCTAATTCAGCCTATAAACCAGAAATAACAAGCCAAATACTTATTTTTTATTCCAAGGTGGAATTATGAGTTTGCGCGTGCGCAATCGATGTCCAAGTTTATCTCAATCTCTAGCTACGGACTAACACGTAGGAATATCTACTACGTAAATAATTATTAGCTACTGTAGGCCTACACCGAAGAGCAGATAGACCCACAATACAATAATACGACCACAAAGTTTTGGTTGAATAATTCTGGACATTCTCTTAACAACTATTGCAGGTTAGGTTGCGTTCAATGCGTTGTGAGTGGACAAATAACTGCAAAGCAAAGCACGTGGAGCGCAACATCAACAACAATTCTGAGAAACAGAATCAACTTACGCTCTCCGCTCTCGACACAGCATTTTCCACCATTAAATTTACGCATTTTGCTTTTACTTTCTCCAAATCATCTTTTCGTCTTGACGATAACACCAGTCTGCAATGGCAGCTTGCCAGGTGGTAGGCTAAAGATTCGCCAATGCCGCTCGAAGCTCCCGTTATCCAAACAACTTTGCCATAAAAACGGGATTGTTCAGGTGGTTTGAAGAACCGTCTCTTTAAAATATAGCACAGCAGAACAAAGTCGACATCACCGTAATAAAACCAAAGCACCACCAGGGGAACAAGCAAGAGTACAGCGTATAGAAACATAGCAATGTTGCTTCAGGATTCGATTTTAAAGCATTTGAGATCTTGCATCATCTTGTAAGATTTGATCTGTTGACAACTGACAATTAAATGCAGCGATATTTTCACATGATTTCCTTTCTTGACGTCACGGACATTTTCAAAACAAACATGGCAAAATTGATTGAAATTTTTCTACACAGAGGAGCACGACACAGAAGAAGAATTATTCATGTGCAACCATCAATTCGTATGTCTATTCTGATAAGGGTTTTTGCTAAAAAGAGTAAAAATGTGAACCACGTTCGCCACACTGGTGAGCCGCATCATCCCACCATGATCCCACATCAAAGAGACAAACAGGAAGTGTGAAAAACCAGTCACGATGATTCATCCAGAGGCTGGGCTCCCTATGCCGTTGGTCGTTAGCATCCAGTGTTTTATCTCCTAATATGGTCAAAAGGCGTGGCACGTGCTGCCATGATGGCCTTCCGATGTGGGAGTTGGTGGCAACTGCCTTTGTCGTGTGCTGCCAGCGAAATCGTCGGGACGGGCGAATGAGTAGATTGGACTTGTGTGCTGGCATTCCTACAGTGGACTTATCTTGAACAAGATGAACCCGCCGTGTGCACGTTGCAAGAAGACGGTCTACCCTGTAGAGAAATTGAACTGCTTGGATAAAATATGGCACAAGGGGTGTTTCAAGTGCGAAACTTGTGGCCTGTCGCTTACCATGAAGAATTACAAGGGCTACAACAAGCTCCCCTACTGCAACGCTCATTATCCATCAACAAAGTTCACGGCAGTTGCTGATACCCCAGAAAACATGCGACTGAAAAAGAACACAAATCAACAAAGTAATGTTGTCTACCACAAGGACTTTGAAGACTCGAAGGGAGTTTACGTTGGTGCCACGGAGGACCAGCGGCAGGCGCCACAAGCGCAAGCTCAAATGCCGCATTCTGGTTACGACCGTGGTCCGGGATCTGCCCCTCAACAGGCTGCACCACCTCAACACCACATCCCTGAACCTGAACCTGCAGCTCCTCCACCAGCAGCAGCCCATGGTGGTAAGAAGTACGTCGCCCTCTACGATTACGCTGCAGCAGATGAAGACGAAGTGAGTTTCATGGAGGGTGATGTGATAATCAATGCAGAAATTATTGATGATGGTTGGATGCAAGGAACAGTTCAGAGAACAGGAGAATCAGGAATGTTACCATCCAATTATGTCGAATAAATCCCCACAACGCCTTACCAGTGAGATGACTGCTTCATGAACGCATACTACGACGAACGGTCAATACAAACGAATTTATGAATCAACAATTCGCCTTGATTCATGCCGGTGAGACAGGAAAAATTGACTATTCCATGCAGCCTGCAATTTTTCAAGCAATATTTCGTACAGTACCAGCAAATGAGCTCGCTCGTTTGCGGGACATAGTTTTGTTGTCGGAATTTTTGTCGGTACAACCAACGTGAAATGTGCTGCGCTGTTGCTATATCTCTCGTTCGTCGTCTTATCGAGCGATGAGTGGCTTGGTCCTTTCGTCATATAAAATTGTTCATACTTCCAATGTAATTCTCAGTTTTCGAATGAACAGTGTTGCGAAATCACTGATGAAGACACGGCTTATTTTTGTTCGTGATGTTTGTTGTGGTTGCACTTCGCTCGTCTCGCGATGGTTGTCTCCCTTGGGTTCTCTTCACACCTCTGTTGCTACCAATAGCTTGCTTTATTGTTGAGGTATTACTATAACAAGTGTGAAGTGGTTGCATCAATGCTGTGTTGCTGACGCTGTTCGCACTGCGCTGGTGAGTTTGCACGGCGAGAATGGGCGTTTCTGGTGGGTCAACGCTACTGAGCGCCTTCAATGGCATTTTATTATCTTTTGATTTCAAGCAAACAAAGCAACCATCTCAATGCACTGATAAGATTCGTATTTACAAATGCTTTACAATCGTCAAAAGTTTGATTTGTGGCCTGTGATGTCGCTGTCGGAAGTTGCGGCTGTGGGCTGCTGTGATTCAAACGAAGTCCTTGTCGAAATCGTAATCTTCATCTGTGTTCATCGCGCCAGCATCGAGTTCTCCTCGGTTGACTGAAATAAAAAATTCAATTATCACGATATTGTTGCCATGGTAGCTAGACAATAAGGCACGACAATCTGTTTTTAAATACGTGGTGGCATATCTAGAGGGGATATGTGTAGTTGGAGTGGCACCGGGGAGTTCTTGTCACAGCAATAAGGCCGAGCTGATCTAGCTGGGAAAATCCGTATATGGCCAGCATTGCAGGAACTATCTTGCTTTGATCTTACCACAGCATAACATCCTCTTTGTTTGTTTTGTTGGACACAAACCAGATTATCTTGGATTTACGCACAGGGGAGTCTTCAAAAGGGGTCAGTCTGCTTGGTTTTGTATGAAGATCACAGGTAATCAAGACTAAATCTCGGTTAAACCGGGCTTGTGAGATAGAGGGGACAATTGCCCCAGGGCCGATTGTACTGCCTGCTCTAGCCCCATGGCCAACCACCTGACCCTCTTCTGGAAACGCCCAAGTTACCAATGAAAATGGTATTTAGGCACAGGTGACCGCTTAGTACAGGGAACTTGTATTATTAAAGTTGCTGGGATGACGACTTGACGGGCACCTTCTGGTCCATGTGTATTAGTTATAGGGATAAGCAGATATGCCGGCTCAGATATCAGTATTTTTGAATCGGCACTGATCTAACGAAGTGGAACGTTACATTGGCCATCAATTTACTGTTGTGGCAACTTCTAAGAAACCTTTCTTGCCATTTTAACTAACAACCGTGGCAGGTTAATATGCAGCGTAGCAGATGAAAAGTAAAAGATGGTACTGTGTGTTGAATCGGATGACAATTATTATATTGATATGCAATCGCAAATTGTTTATATCGAACATCTTAAGAAACTACTTAAGATAGGTAAAGCTGTGATGTTCCAAATACATCTCAAATCGTGCAACATGCATGAATTTCAAAACATGCATATTAACCCGCTTAATATCACAACTCGCTTACACATCACAATTTTGACTGGAATTTTTTTTTATATTAACGAGGTTTCACTGTAGTATAATTGGCACATTATGTAGCAAATAACAGAGATCATTAATAACAAGATAGTGGACAGTCTTCTCAGTAAAAGGTAGTATGGTAAGTGGGAAAAGGTAGGCAAGCACGTAAGCAAGGGGGTATTCAACAGAATTAAGTACAGTTAAATCTGTATTAGTGGTCACCTCTGTAGAGCAACCACCTGTGTATAAAGGCCACTCTTCATAACCCCAAATTGACACTTTCTATGGAAATCAACCTGGACAGAAAGGCCAGTCTATAAAAGTGATTTTCCCAAGGCCGCAAAGAGGTGACCATTGTAGACCAGTTTCACTGTATATTAATTGGTAATTTAATCCTGAGTGCACAAAAATAGATCAAGAGCGTGATTGCACAGAGTACATTACAGAAAAGGCAGCAATCTGTCTTTCTGTTAAAGTAATTTTGCGATGCAGTCAACATCTGTAAAACAACTTGTTCACATCGTAATTTTCATTCATCGCAGATCTCTTACAAATAACTGTAAAGGTTGGCACCTCAACGATAACTTCTTTGTTCTCTTGAGGTTGATTACAGTGAAGCATGTTTATAATGGTCACCATTGGGACGCAAGAAAAATGACCTTTATAAACAGGTGGCCTTTCTGCCCAGGTCGACTTCTATAGAAAGTTTCACTTTGGGGTTATGAAGAGTGGCCTTTATAGACGGGTAGCTGTTCTATAGAGGTGGTTGATAATACAGGTCCGGTATGACTGTACCTCGTTTTCTCAGTTCCTTTTGCTTTAATTTGAATTGTTTCTTTTTCTGCTGATTAAGTTGTAAGTTACTAGCATCCGTAGGCTTGTCTTTTGTCACTTCGACATTTGCTTTGCCTTTAGCATTCTTCTTTCCCTTAGTTGCCATCAACACAATCATGCTGTCCTGAAACATGCCATATCGATGTAATTACAACACTAAACGTCGGGTAATCTACTCCCAAATTCTGACATATACAATTGAAGTGACACTTTGAAATCTTGAAATCTGGCTTAAAGGGGTATGACTTCTACAAGCAAAGTGTTTTGTTAGCTCCTATTCTGTGCGTTTTCACTTTCAAATCTAACCTACGGAAGTATGAACCCATATCAGATCACCTAATTTCCCTATAATTGCACCATGAATTTGCTACTTTAGTTTATAAAAAAATGTAAAAGGTTAAAATATGCAAAACTACTTAGCTAAACAATTCAGGTGATTCATAGCGCTAGTTCTGCAGACAAAATATGATGTACCATAGCTTCATAGTGTTTTAAGAAGCAATTCATCGGTCATTGGTGAAATGCATAAATAGAATAGATGTGCCAGGTTGTTCACAAATTGGAGGTGCTCTTGTACAATCTATTGCAATTCAGAACAATCAATCATCGATTTAAAAGTGATTTTCCGTAACATTGATCAATCAAATCAAGTCCACCCAAAAATCGATCAAGAAATTGACATTCTAAACTGTGATTAAACTAACCCCTAAATGTTTAAACGTTGCCATTTCACATCTGATCTGGACAACAAAGCAATCTGTTGTTATTGCTATTATTTCTTTAACAAAAATGGAGTGTAGATATGCAGTGTCGTTTAATCATAATTCAGCTGGACAATGACACGTGAAGATCATAGTGACGGTATGACAACAGTGAGAGTTGATACATTGATAAACAATAGATTGTTGACCACGATGCATCGATTATTGAGAAGTTACCATCGGTCCACTGCTAACACAATTGATACTAAAACTGTGTTAACAGTAGCCACACTTGTATTACAACATACTTTCTCTTCTTTTGATTCGTTCTCACTGTCTTCCATTCCACTGCTAGAGGCTTCTTCGTCGTCACTTACTGCATCATCCTGCAGAATTAGAAGAAAAACTCAGCACATCAGTCAGATATCTGTATCAGAAATATGCAATCTATGAGACTGCATGCATAACTTCCATCAGGAATCTAGCTAAAACGTCGATAAGTTGGATAAAATGCTGCATCCAAAGCAAAATAGAATTTGGAATGCCCCAATTGAGCTTCAAGTGTTGCCTATTTGAGCCGTTTTTCTCTGCAGCGAGCCTTCTTGCTTGACTTTTGTTTTGGCTACACCAAATTTGACAGTGCATTGTTACAACAGAACCATTATAATTCAGCTTGTACAGCAAAAGCCCAAGTAGTAGATCCCAGAAAATGTAAGCGGTATGAGAGGCATGTATATGTAACTAGAAGTCTTGAAAACTATTGCAAAGAGAACACATCCTACAATAAGTCAAAATAGACTCAAAGGCAAGAAAGAATCTCATTGAACAGTGGAATGCAATAGTTAGACGGTGTTAATTACTTGAGGCCTCATTCATGGACCGGGACTAAATTATAGTCCAGGACTAATAACATCTCAAGTCCCATATACAGATTTTAGTAATGTAGTCCAGATTACAATTACATGATTAGTCCCGGACTACGATTTAGTCCCGGTTGAATGAGGCCCTTGGACATGTAGCCTACTCTGCTTGCTTGAGCAAATAAACATGTTGTTACAGAGCATCAACTGGCTAGAGTCTCTGATTACTTTACCTCGTTATCACTGTTGACATCTTGCTCCATATCAGC
This sequence comes from Calvadosia cruxmelitensis, assembly GCA_900245855.1. Lineage (NCBI taxonomy): Eukaryota > Metazoa > Cnidaria > Staurozoa > Stauromedusae > Kishinouyeidae > Calvadosia > Calvadosia cruxmelitensis. Next base: position 8,094 of record OFHS01003974.1, on the reverse strand, counting down.
AGGTTTACCAGGGTCTAACACAAGTGCATTTGCCATTGAGTCAAGGAGGCCTAGGAAAGAAAATATATACCAAATGCAATGAAGCACATTTCAGGGAGCATTTCCCATACAATTTTATTGGCAAACATGTATAAAACGACAAACAGCAAGTTCCACTTCTAGTTATGCAGGGAGCATGATGGCATATGGTCTGAACGTGATCTGGACCATCCGACGCTGCAGTCATGGTATAACCTTACTATGCATTCATTTTGATTATTGGTGTGAGAGGTGATTTTTGCATTGTATGTTTGAGGAAAGCCAACAGTCTAATTGGCAAGGCACTCTACCCTTGAGCCATTGGATGATAGTTCTAGTACCAGATCAGTCCAAAATGTTTTTGAATTTTATAGTTATGCAATTTGCTGGTCATGTAAATATCTCAAAGACTATCTCCTTGTCACTCAGACAACATAGGCATGTCCTTCCACATGATGTGAGTTGTGAACATTTCATTAAATAATATCTTAGATCCTATTGTATTTCTTTCAAACTCAGGCCTGACTTAGCTGTCTCTTTCCTTGTAAAGCAACAGTTAAAGCAGTCTGCCATTGGTTATCAGTGATATTTGTATCAAGCTTTTAAACTGTACACAGTAGGAAGCTACAGCCATCTTTTCATTGCTTGAAGCAAGCTCGATGTAAAATATATTAGAGGCACAAACATCCATTCTAGTGTTTGTTTCTGTAAGTCGATGGTTCGGTGCGAGGGAGACAGAGACGACAACATTGCGAATGGCTCCTCGCCAAGAACTTTGAGCACATTGAATAATATTCGACAAAGCACAACACTATATATTTACAACACATGACTATACAAACTACGGCTGACACACGTTGACACCAGAACAATCCAACACGTAACGCATATGACAAAGTGACGCCACAACACTTGACACTTCCTATGACATCACAGACATACACGTCACCCAGTTCTACAGAACTCCACGGACACAAAGACGCACACGTCACCTAGATTTACAAATCTCACGGACACAAGACTTACAGGTTCTTTTTCAAGAAATGTTCTGACTGCTATGATCATCGAAATAGCATCCCATTCCATAAACATTACAATGCAATACTTACCACTCAAATCGTCTTTTTCTTCTTTAGCAATAGCTTCCTGAAAATCATTAAAAAGAAATCGATTCAAAAATAATTTATATTAAGGCATACGCAGTGACTGACAACATTGACCAACAGAACATATTAGCCTGAGTGCTGTGGATTAGGAACATGACTGAAACATTAAGGTTTGGTCTAGCGGGAGGACGTGTGCCTGCAAATCTGGCATCCCGGGTATACCTCCCAGTCAAGCATACATTGTGGAATCTTACAAGGTTTAATTTATTGAGGGACCAAGGAGTGAAATCATTTGATTTCTGTAATTACCATTAAACAATGACATGTATCTTCACCTCTAAATTTACCTGTATGGATCACCTACTCGAACATTTTTGTAAGCACACTTCTCTCTATCTCTAAAAGGCTCAGTATGTGTGAATGTGGGCATGGCAGACTGGACTTTAAAATGCCTGTGACATTTGTTGGACCTCCTCCGTCTATGAATTATGTTAAAGAAATACTGCTGATCTCCGTATCAGAAATCTGCATATTGAGATGTAAATGTCAGAAAGTCAATATGAGAACTTTGTTTTCAGGAAAATATTCCATGCAGTAAGCTTCGATCATTTCCTTCAAACTTTATCCAATGGCAGTGGACAAAATACATTATAGCAATAATGGGTATACTGCAATGAATAATTATAACTGCCTCCCATGCTACCCTGGTGCCATGTAGATCATCCAGTCATAACACTCTGGCATCCACAACTTACCAGATCGAATTCTGCTCCCCAGTATTGCTTCACGGCTGCTGCATCATGCTCGGCATTGGCTTTCCTCTCAGGAGGGTGAGTGTAAAACTTGATTTTACCACTGCATTGATAGAAAAGCAAATTGAAATATTGTCAAGAAAGCACAAGGTTTAAACGTGTTTCCGGATAGGACTAAACACAGCACTGATAAATCTATCGACTGAAGCGCTCGCTTTGACCAAACCAGTCACCTAATAAACCAAACTCGAGAGTCACCAAATAGAAATAGAAATAGAAATGTAAATTGTTGAGCTTTGGGCAACTCTACGGCACTTGATAAATTTGCTCTCCAAAGCAGCTCAGGACGTTACACATAATGCTTGTTTTGAAACAAAATCTGTAATTATAAGCAATGTCATCATATGAGTATCAAACAATCACATACGTTTGATGTATCCACTTCAGGCACAATGTATATCCTTAGAACACAGACATTAGGATCTGTCGCAGTTGATGTAGCAGTCAAGGTTGGAAACAGTGTCAATACAACAGCAATTTCAAATGTGGCTACAAGAATTTTAGGCAAAGTTAAACCCACACCAGGTAGCCCGGGCCCCTTACTGGCAGCTAGCAGAGTCAAGGTCATAATCCGCAACTGACCCTCTGACCTGCGGTTGCTGCAGATTTGCACAATGCACATGCCATGGAGTCACGCCACCAGACCTCCAGGCAGTCTTAGTGACGCTAAGGCCAGCCAGGATCCATTGTTCCGATTGCTAGCATGCAGCACGCATTGCCAATTTGTTATCGCTCGCCATGCCTAGACGCACAAGAAACAGCCAGGATGCTCTTGCTTCCCCACCCACCCACTACACTACCATATTCAAAGTAAGTCTGAGGTTTGGATCTTGCTAATTAGTTGCATCACTCCCTCCCTCAAGCTCACTCCAACCCAGAGACGTGTTGCTAGGCAACCACTTTAAAAACGAATCGCATTACAGCTGAACAATGCAGCGAAGCACCCGATCGAAATGCCATCGCGTGTTCTCGGGTCATTGCGAAAAGGTGTTACCAATGGTGTTGCAGGGTTATTTTTGACAAGGCCTTACTTGCTGCAAAGATCACAGGATGCGTGATTAGGAAAGTTGAACACAACCACTTGAGATTTTAAGAAGCGAGTTCCGTCAAAGCAGCTCGAAGTCATGGAAAAAATGCGATCGAGATGGAGAAAATACGAAGTTCACCCTGCTAAACCTGCTTCAAAATGAACAATTTTTGGCAAGCAGCAAGTCTATAGATGTGAGATTACTGTGTGTCAAAATGGGTTCTGTCCAATGCGCGAGAACGGCAGCGCGAATTTTTAAAGTTGAAAGAAGGGAAATTTCCCGTACAAACCTTGTTAGCGATTCCGACCTTGGTTCCGACCTCCGCCCCCTTTTCGCTGGTAGTAAATATTCTCAAAAATCGTCAAAAGTCGATGTTCAGAGATCGATATCTCTGGTTCTCGATGTCTCAGTTGAATTTTTTTTTGCCAATCGTATTTTCTCGTCGAGCTCTATCCACATGTGAAATATCGATTTTGGCGGCAATAGCACTTTAATAACCTACTGTATAGTTGGAACTATCAAGTGAGAAGTGTGACGTCTCCCGGAGGGTGTCAGTAAGGTGCTGGTTCTTACCGGGGGTGGATGTGGTCCAAGGGAGTTTTCCCTTCATCTATAAGCCGATCTTGTGTATAAGCCAAACCCCAATTATTGCTGCTTTAATTTACGATTTTGGCACATTCAATGCACTTTAAAACAGCACCCATGCATAAGTACTAAACATGCATGGTATTGTAAGGCAAACAATTTTGTGATAGAAATTTGGCTTCTGTTCAATAATAAAGGGAAACAGTTCCTACCTGTTCCAATCCTGTAGTATGCTTTTGGCAGCTGCAAGAGCGTCGGGGATGCCACCTTCAACAAAAAGTAAACCATACAACAATCATTTAAAATCAAACATTCCTTACGGAGCAAACTGCTCATAGCAAATCGGATACAGTGTAACCGCGTTAGTTAACCTATGGTTAATGTAACAACCTGCTTAATATCACCAAGCCATGTCAGAATCAAGTATTATAGGCATAGCCAGCTTGATGCCACACATTGCTTATTGTTACGACTTGTGGTTGCAAAACCATAGCGATATCATCATCATCATCATTTATTCTGAAAAATCCGATAAGCGTGAAAGCTTTTTTGCACGGAGCAGATATTAGCAATGTTATGTGGTATAGACACAACTATTTTCTATGCAAACATTTCCAAATATCAACTTTTTGCTTCACTGCATTTTAAAATCATATCTACAAAGAAACACTGATATAAAGACCCTTTCAAAGTTCTAGTCTTGTGCTACACTGTAGTTCTCAATCACATCTTTTCATCTTTTCAAAACAGAAAACATGCACAATTGTTTTGTTTTTCAATTTTTATTGAAAAATAAAGATAGTGTGGCCTGTGCTTTACACTACAGTCAAATACGCTTAACGTGAACTCTGCATAATCAGACCAACAGTTTAAAAAGACCAACTTACTAAACAGAATCAAATTGTATCAAATTCGGCTAAAATATACCGGCTATTTGGACCAAAACATCTGCTCAATTGGACTAACTTTGATTACTGCAATATTCTTTCCGAATAAAATCACACACAGTTGTTTTTGTTTTAAGAAAACCTTCAAATAAATGCCTCAACCGCCAGACAGCAGGCTTGTTCCTTTTGAGAAAACCCCAGAGTATGAGTGCCAGGCTGGCGGACACGAGAACGAGTGGCTAGTGTGAAAAATCTCTTGCAAGTGCCACATGGGTGCCCAAGTCTGCCACAGATTTCTTTGCACTTTATCTTAGTGAATTACGTTTTTTAAACAAGCTTTGCCACTACAGTGAAACCAGCTTATAACGGTCACCTCTGGGGCCTGAGGAAAGTGACCTTTATAGATAGGTGGCCTTTCTGTCCAGGTTGATTTTTATAGAAAGTGTCATTTGAGGGTTATAAAGAGTGGCCTTTATACACAGGTAGCTGCTCTATAGTGGTGGCCACTAATACAGGTTTGCCACTATGGCAAAATGAAGTGATCCTATCCTATGGTGAAGGAGAATGTGGATCTGTTCGACAAGATCGTATTGTGACTGTGGACTTGGAAAAACCATGTAAACTAAAGAGCACCATCTTAAAAGCACATGAACTTAAAAGGACCAAAAACCATGTAAAAAAGCTCATTTCAAATAGTTTTAATCCATGTCCTGCTTGTAAAACTATTTAAATGAAGGCTTGAAGTCGCTTCATCAATTGCTGATTGGTTGCTTGCTAAGGACTAACTATTTGATTGGTTATGTGTTGCTACTTTTGACTTGTTTCGAAAACGTGTATACACGTCAATAGCAGGACAAGGGTTAAATAGCCTTCTACTTGATTTTCAAATGGTTCATAGCAAAATAAGGCGTTTTGGTCTAAAGCATCCCAAAACAATTTACCAAATGAGGAATAATTAGCGGGATTGGACTGTGTCTGTTTCATGACAAACCTTTCTTTAGTTTCCCGAGCCGACGAGCCAGATGCATGAGGAAGTCACTTGAATTTGAGTAATCAGGGACACAGTATTGTTCCATCATCTGCAAAGTAACAAGCAACAAGAGTCAACTGAAGTCACACATTTTAATGAGCAACCACTGTGAAATTTTGCAGTTGAATTCTACTTAAAAAGTAATAAGTCAAATTATGCTAAATAATTGCGAAACGATCAGCACTTTTCAGCAGTGGTGGAAGTAGCCAACTACAAGTAGTTGGCTACTTGTAGCGAACTACTTTTCCTTGTAGCGAAGTAGTTTTTGACTACATTTTCAAAAAGTAGTTGCAGCTGTAGCGAAGTACTTTTAAACTAAATAAGTGTAGTTCTTAGAACTACTTTTTGATTTAGGATGATGATTCTAGCTACTTTTTCCACATACATCTGCATCTGGATTTTGCAAATTCCGAGACAGGAGCACACGGTTTCCTGAGAACGGCTTGAAGGTTGAGGTGACACTGCTCACTAGAGCTATATAATTGATTTGAAAGTAGCATAATATAGCCAGTGATAATATAGCCAGTGATCTACTTTGTGAATAATATTGAAAAGCCAAAATTCTGATTGACTTTGTAAGAAACTGAAAGTAGTCAGTAGCGAAGTAGTTAGCTACTTTTTGGGATGTAGCGAATAGTGTAGCGAACTACTTTATTTCTCCTGTAGTTGTAATTGTAGCGAATTACAAAATTAAAGTAGTCAATCCACCACTGCTTTTCAGTCATCAGCAAAGAAGGGAAATATCAGAGACAAAATTTATTCTCCTTCTAGACAACATTCCTCTTGTGGTTTATACATGCCCAGTAAAAAGAAATCGACATGTTCAACACAAAAATGCTTCTCCAAGATATCACCATTTCCACTCATCGTTGGTAAAAATAACTCTGGTAGAATATCGGCATTTTGTTCAGATAGGACTTCAGCATACCCTTCAAAAAGTGTGGTCAAGGCTTATAGTGGCCGACACGTGGTCAGTTTGAACTTGATGTAGTCATAAGTCACATATTGTTAGAATATGTAGCTATGTCATCCTGTAATTATTCTCTTTCCTGTCTGTACTTCGTCGAGATCACAACTCCATCTGTCGTGTACTCTGAGTAAGTTTCCTCCATTGCGTCATATGCTTTGCAAGTCATTGCACCTTACCTGAAATTGAACCAGTTCATCTATTTGGATAGAATTAAAGCTGCTTTCCTGAAGCGCACACTTGGTGGCCACACGTCATCATCCAATACGCTCATCTTTATTTTGGCAAATACCCCTAACTGTGTTAGTGAATTACAAACCAAGTTTCCATTTAACCCCGTCGAAATTGAAAACTATTTGGCTTGGAGGGATGATAAAGTGTCTGCTGTTTTGAATGATGGCTATCTTGATGCTCCTGCTCTGCAATCTTCTGGTTGGCAAGCAGCTCATCAGGCAAACAGAAATTATATTATACGCCTTTCAATTCATGGATTTCATCACGTAATTTGTACAAACAAATGCTTCCATGTTCCTAGTGTAGATTGTATATTGAGTGTGGGCGACCTGCCAGTGATCGCTACCACATCATTCACTGTGACAAGATTGATTCCTATATGAATTTTATCAAAGATCAAGAATGTAACTGAACTAATTACTCAACTTTGTATAAACTATAATGAAATAGCAAGCACTGTAGGTATCAATAATAGAAATTTTACCTCGCATCGAGGTGGAAATATACAATCATCAATCAATCAATCAATCAATCAATCAATCAATCAATCAATCAATCAATCAATCAATCAATCAATCAATCAATCAATCAATCAATCAATCAATCAATCAATCAATCGATCGAATGTCTTTGTAGAGCAAATGTAAATTGCTAGACCTTTCCAAATAACAGTTTATTATTCCATTTAGTGTAAGCGCACATGGACGTGCCTTCTATTCCTTTAATCCTTGTGTTCATAATTGATGTTGCTAAATGGAATTTAGGTAAGATTAAACTCTAAACATAGCATGCAGGCAGCAAGGATAGAATCGAAGCTAGCCTCTTAGCTAGGCAATGAGTAGTCTAACATATGGGTTATCGTACGATTGTGAATTGTGCTCGAGTCTCAGGATCAGGTACATAGTGTCTATAGTAAGAACGAGGTTAGCAGTGGTTCGTCATTCTTACTTTTGCTTGCTAGCTTGCTAGTCAAGTTGTCATAGAAGAATTTAGAAACAGTTGCTGCAACCACTCAATTGCTATGCCTCGCACGACGCGAAACAGCCAGGATGCAACGAATCACCCACGCAGCCTCTCCCAACATTGTCATTGTAAGTATCTCTAGGATTTCCACTGACTTAGCAGGTGACTGGTGCTTGGTTATGGTGACAGGTTTCCATCGCAGCTACAGCTCTCACCAAACCAAGCACCACTGCCAAACAACGTATCTATGGGGATGAGTTCAATTCAAATATAAAGACACGTATCAATTAATCAATCAATCAATCGATCGGCCACTCAACCAGAGATANAGCGCACACTTGGTGGCCACACGTCATCATCCAATACGCTCATCTTTATTTTGGCAAATACCCCTAATTTTGTTAGTGAATTACAAACCAAGTTTCCATTTAACCCTGTCGAAATTGAAAACTATTTGGCTTGGA
>OFHS01003971.1:0-15181 GCA_900245855.1 Calvadosia cruxmelitensis | reverse complement strand
ACCACACCCACTAATATTACCAACCACAACCACACCCATTATATTTCTGATCTTATAATTTTAATAGCAAAATTGTATTAACTTTTATCTTTCCTTGTTTATTTGTTGAACTATTGTGATCAATATAAAATATCTATCTAACCATCTATCTATCTATAAATAGCAACTTACAAGTTTAAAATCTCGTCAAAATCACTAGAATTACCAAAAGTGCCTAAAATACTCACTGCGTTTCCTCGTTGTATAATTACACAAAGTTTTTGCTTTAGGAAGAAGGAGGTTCTGGGTTCTCCCGTTGACTTAATTAAAATATTTCCAAGCTGAGATCAAAAATTTATCTGTTTCTTTCTTTCTTTAGCAGGGCAATCTCGTCTCTAGTCCAAATTCTAAAGTCCCTACGGTGGGGCATTTCAATCCAAGGTTTGACCGCCAGCAAAGTGGAACGTTTAGTCCCAGTAAACAAGGCCTGGATAGAAATTACTACAGACAAGGGCAGCCCATGCAGCCGCCTTCGTTCCCAGTGCCCACATATCAACCGCCAATGCATCCTCAACTGCGCCATTCCAATTCTGCCCCTTCACTTGAAATTGTGGGGCGGGGACGAGGTTTCAAGGGATTTGGGAATGGACAAAATGGACGTGGCCTAGTTGCTGATAATCGACGAACTTCAAGGTTAGCCATGGAGACATGATTGGTTCATTGATTGACTATCCTGTAAGTTGTAACCTCGTAATGATATCGAGGTCGTCTTGCGTTTCTTGAGGATGTCTCTCTCGTGGTGGCGTGATTGTAATTACTGCTTACTAATGTTGATTTCGTCAAAGCATTGTTTTTGTTCATACAGTCAAACCTGTATTATCGGCCACCTCTATCGAGCAGTCACCTGTGTTTTAAGGCCACTCTTCATAACCAAAAAATGACACTTTTTGTAGAAGTCAACCTGGACAGGAAGGCCACCTGTCTATAAAGGTCATTTTCATTAGGTCCAAGAGATGACTATTGTAGACAGGTTTTACTGTAGTTCATTTCTACGTTTGTAGTGGTTGCACGTCACCAACTGTGAGGTCTGTGTTGTTTGTGAGCGCATCAGATATCGAATTATCGATTCCACATTGAATAGACTCCTTTTCTCTCCATGAAGAAAACTGCGTGAATAGCCAACCAGATTGTAATTACATTGACTGTCAGATGAAATAGAACGATTCTACAACCATCACATTCACAATGAATCGCAATGGTTGTGCTTTCATTCAACAAGAACTTCGAGGGTTAGCTTATCTCGTGAATGCTACAACCTCATTTCCATCAATTGTTTCAAAAGACGTAAGAATCTGATTTCTTCATGTCTATTGATTGATGTTGCGCATATGACCAAGCGATAAATTTCTGGCGAGTGGCGCAATTGTTTCTCAAACGTTGGACGGTGCTTGTGTTTACAAAGGATAGCTCAGTTTGTCTTTGGCGATAGGCTATATCACAGTTTGTCATCTTCACCTAAATGTCTGTTTTGCTTGCTTTGCAGTTCTACCCAGTACGACGGTTGGCGTGGTCACCATGGTAATTACCAACGACCTAATCCAACCTCGTTTTGTGGCAAACCAGTGAAGTCGCCTCTGTTGAACCCTGCCGCTGACCCTTGGCGTATGGCAGGTCACGTGACCGCACCTCAACAGCCACCGTCCGTCAACCCGGTTAGTGAACCATTTCCGTCTCCAATCAACGCGCTTTGAAGTCGTATTTGTGTCGCATTGATCGTGATTTTTGTTGTCGAGCGTGTTTTGAGTCATTTACACTTTGTATACAGTTTAATGGAATTCTGATGTAGCATCGAATAAGGCGTAGTGACATGCAGTAGTCTAGACACTAGTCACCAATCTACATTCATGAATATGCACGCTTTGTCAAGTTTCATTCGCCTGATTGCACATAACCTAAGGTCAGGGCAAAGTTGTGACCAAGGGGCGCTAAAAGTTAGTACTGCAGAAGCAGCCCAGTCGATCCTAACTCGATAGCAAGATTACCTTGATATTATTTCCTGGCCTTGACTCGAGACATATTGTTATTGTTTCTATAGTTTCCACCATCAATTGCATTGGGTTCAAACATGTGGCAATCGATGGGGCCTCCCCCGTCGCCATCCACATTCGATGGCTGTGCTGTGCGACCTCCCCCTGGATGCTGGTCCTATCCTGCAGACAACGGTGGCTCCATGTTACAGAGCCAATCCAACACACCTCTGAGTCCATGGGCGGCCTCTTGCGGTCCTGGTGAAATGAGCGGGCTGACGGTCAATGACATGAGCATCTCACGAGAAAGTCATTCCCCAGTTTTATCTCTTGGGGTCTCCCCGACAGGAGGAAGCGGGAACTCGTCGAGGGCAAGCTCAGTCGAGCCAATAACGAAAGCAGATGAAGGTTATATTTGTCAAAAATGCGACGCGAGGCTGCAGGATGACGAGGCTTTTTGTAACCACGTAGAAACGTGTTTCCATTAGTGAAAGAGGCAACTAAAAGCAACCCATTTGGGCACCCAGCCAACTACTCCATGGGCCCGTGTCATCTTTGTGCTGCAAAGACAATTGGGAATTCGCGGAATCGTCTTTTTAGCACTACAATTCGAATCTATTCATTTCACAATTTGAAAGATCGAAAAATACATAATTGTTTTTAGATGAAAAGTTTTCTCGGTGGACATCACCCTGGACCTTCATTCGTTTGTTTATTTAAAACACAGAACATTTTGCCAGGCCTATGCGCTTCCACAAACACTGGACGTGTCGTAAGCGGTTTTCATGAAATTAAACACAGAAGTCTTCCAGCAACTTGATTGGTTTATTTAATGTCACGTGCTGGAGTGCTTTCTGGACAGCGTTTCGCTTATAAAAATTCAACTGGTTTATTTAAGTCGATTTTACTAGCTATATGGCATCGTATTTTGCAGCCTCGCTTTCATTTGTTGGATCTCGCATTGCTTGACTAGTATTTCAAATGGTTTTGTACGGGAGTGAGTTATCTCACAAAAATTATTTTTCTATTTAACCTTCTGCATTTAATCTCACGAATGCCACAGAGTGGACGAGATATGAAATAATTATTCCTTTATGATTAGATTTGATGTTTTAATTACAATTTTGATGCATTATGATTTTGAATCGTTTTGAAAAATACACATGACTTTTATGAAATAATATAAGAAAATTATTAGATGAGAAGATGAAATATATGTATTGAAATTACATCAAAGTTTCTTGATTTTGAAGATGTTGTCAGGAATGGCTTTTAATCGAATGGATTCAGCTGTACTTTCCCTACAATTTCCAATATTATTGCTTGCTTGTTTGTTTCGAAATTGTACAGTTCAGTTCAAGATTATGTACATGAAAATCGGTTGTGTCCTGACTTCCATTAAAAAGTAAGTACTGCCGCTGGCGAATTGTTTGAGAGACATCAAGAATGTTGAACGATTATCTGAAGGAGATCTTTTGCTTTCTAACATAATATTTTCTTTGAAATTGATGGACTTCTTGAAGTACGTACAGTCTAAAACCTTTATTATCGGCCACATCTATAGAGCAGCCACCTGTGTATAAAGGCCACTCACGGCCTTTGGATTCTGTTGTTGTGTTTACGGGAGAATTGTGTATGTAGCCATTTAAAGCAATGATATGCATTGTATAACCCAAATTGTCTTTGAATATGACATGTGATACGCGTCGGGATGATGCGTTTTTCATTGCCATGAGCAACGCGTTGTAAGTCCAGTGATGCGCCCGACGCCAACCGTGTCCCGCCCGTTCTACGGTGCGATGCTCATCGGGAGCCAGCATCACTTTCAGACGCAAAGTTATATCTTTCGTTATACATTGTCAGGCATTGTGCATTACTCATGCGCCTCGTAACCATTCACTGCTCTTCAAGTACTAGACTCGAAATCAATCATTAAAAACATCTGATGATCGGCATCAAATGCCATGGGCTACCATACGACGATATCCACAGGCATACTATTTCATCCGTTGCACACTGCCTGCATACTTCGTCGCCATGCGCCGTTTAGTGTGCACCAGCCTCGTAATCAGACATCATCATCTTTATTTTATGAGGGTATGCCCAATCCACCGCGAGGTTTGTCTCCTTTGGGGTCCTCTTCAAACAGTTTCATACAACAATAGTTAATAATAATAAAAGCAACTTACAAATCATCTTACATCATTACTATAAACTGTATTTAAAAGACACCGTTTCGGTGATTAAGATAAATTTTAAAATATAAACTTTTAAAATCACCGACGAAATTACAGTCCTTTAATAGGCTATTGAGACTGTTCCAAATTTTTGGGGCATAGATGGAGAAAGGAAAATCACACAAGCGAGTTCTCCTCTTGCGCTCGTGTAGCATCTTAGATGTGGCCGAACGAGTGTCTCTTGCATGGACGTCTGATACATAGTCTAAAAGAGAAGACATGTAACCTGGAGTAAAACCTTTCAAGCTTTTAAATGTTAATAGAGCGCGACGGTATTCAACTCGATCAATGATGGGCATCCAGCCTAGTTGTTTAAACATGTCATCACTTGATGTTTCCATGGGGCAGTCTAAAATAATTCGAGCTGCTCTCTTTTGACGCTTGCAAATGAATGGCATGTGTGTAGAATGTCCCAAATGGTGCAGCAATAGTCAATATGGGGAAGACAAAATGCATTGAAGTAAATTTTCCTGGTTCTCAGAGGCAGGTAATTTGCAGACGATGTCGCAATAGAGACTCTGGGCAATGGATTCGCTCGTTGCCAGTATACTGGCTATAGCCACCGTGTGACACTAGTATCTGCATACCGGACGCATGCCTCGCACTCGTTCACTACTTGTTGCAAATCAACATCGTAACTAAGCGTAGCCGAACAATGCTGATTGTCTCGTTTTAGTCGTTATTGTTCGTATATGAGTGCGATGCTCATCGAGGACGGACCTCGCAACCATGCGTGGTGGTTATTTGTCAACTATTCTTTAAGCCATAAATAAGAGACAAAGCCTGGTAATCGCTGCCTCGAGCTGTACCACCAAGTTGAGCCTACATGAGATGTAGGCCTGTTGGAGCAACCGTTGACAGATTGAACCTCCATGACCGACTAGATGCATCAACTATTGCAAAGACATTTCAAAACTATCAATAGAGAACAGAGAACCAACATCTTGATGAAGGCCGGAAAAGTTTACTGAAAATTATTATCATACAGATGGTACTTGCAAATAAGGAATATTAAGTATGACATTTTTTGATTTTGGTTTATTTGATGATGATTTTGTTGGTGATTTCTTGTGTGGCGTCTTCCACTTCTGGTGAAGATGTCTCGCACTGTTCTGAGATCACTGGCTGTATCTTCGTCAAGGCTTTTCGAGCGTTGAAGGATTCCATGACGTCAGTTAAGCAGATGTTAGATGCTCTCCTCTTTCTTTTAAATTTATGCTTGATGGGAATAGTTTCGTCGTTGGCTTTGATTGGCTGTTGAAGATTTGACGAATAGCATTCTATTTTTGTTTTGTTATATGGAATGTCAATCATGATTGCTTTTGATTGAACTTCAGCGTCAACTGTCAAGGCACTATCTCCGTTCTCAATTTGTGTCTTCGTTGCTTCATTTCCACCATCAACTTCAGGTCGTTTTTTGTCAAGTGTAGCTAACATGAAGCATCGTGGAGCACCCTTTCCCTCTTGCAAAGTAATTTCTTTCTTTCCAAGGCCTTTGAATTCAATTTTCCCATTGGACATAGCTTGTGCGATTTCTTGTTCAATCTCCTTGATTTTATTGAGGCAAGTTTTATTTTGCTCTTCGAGATCAGCAATTAGTCCAATCTTTGATTTGATTTGGATGTTTTTCTGCCGGATTCCTATTGCCAGTTCAAATTTCTCTTTTTCGAGCTGTTTGATTGCTCGCAAATGATGATTGGTTTCGTTACTCATTCGGTTTCTGGCGTTCTGCAGCTTCTTCTTGAGAATGGCGTTCTCCTTTCTCGTCAGCTGTAGTTCCATCTCGTTGTTGGTAAAATTCTTCTCGATGGCCTTGAAAACCAACTGATCGGTTCTGAATTCAACCAATTCGATATCTCTATCCTTTATTTGCTTCTGAAGCTCTTCAAGTTTCCCTCTGAATACTGCAGCTTGTTCTTTCAGCATTTCTTGTGTTGTCTTCTTCTTCGTTCGCCTCCAGCACATCCATCTGGAGCCAGCTCTGCTCACCGATGGACGCTTGCTCTCTCTGACCACGTGCTCTTTTGTCATGGCTAACTCTATCTGAATTGACTTCAACAATTCCAACTTCGTCTTCTGCATGGCGTTGATCTTTACACCATAGGCTTGCTCCCTCAATTGCTTCTCCGCCTTAAACACATTCATTCTGACCAAAAACTCAGATTGATGAATATCAAATCCATTCTCTCTGTCTTCCGTTTGATTGATTGCTGATGACTTCTGCTGGAAGCCTTCTTTTTCATCTTCTGTGTCTGAGTTTGTGTACTCAGTTGAATCTTCATTTGAGCTCTCAGCCCGTAAATCGTCGTCTTCGGTGACGTAGAACAGGCTTCCACCATCACCGTCTTCGGCATCGCTAACGACGTCGCCGTGGCTGCGCTGCACAAAATCGCTTGTTACAGCAACGTCGTTTTCCATCAACGCCTTCCCCAAGGGGATACCGCATATGTCCTCTCCCGTATGAGAATAGATGCTGGAATTTCAAATAAAAATAAATTTCACCTTACCAATATGATCATTATTTTGAGCTGACTTGAGACGCAAGGAATCTATTAAACTCACATTGATTTTTCACGGCAGTCGTCAGTTTGAGCCAATTTCATAGCTGTTGTCTGTTTTGTCATTCTCGTTGACTGTCCCTGTAAGCGTGTACGCCGTACGCTCAGCAGTAGACACGGTCCTATTGAATGAAGGAGAATGTTAAAAGTACTGTAGAACGCAACACGCATTTGTCAAACCAGCGTATTAATTTAATTGAGATATATATTTCAATAATTGATAAGAAATCTTTCTTGAAAGCTCCACAGATGAATGTCTGATGGTTGGTTCTCACCTCTCTTTGGACCTTTCGATGAATAATCTAAATCGCGTTGATGTCTTCACACCAAACAGTCACCAATTGCATCGATCGCAACTCCAATCTCCTTCGACATTCGAAGCAAAGTGATTCTGTGAATCGCGCAACGCTCCATTGTGACGTCAGGATTGTATCCTCGTTTTGAAAATCCATGTAGCAGTCTGGGCACTACACTTGAGCGACTTTGTAAGTCATTGAGATATTATCAACAACCGACATTAATATTCGTCATTATAGCTCCGTTTTTGCTTTACTTGGGCAGCCACTTTTTAAAACCTCAACATCTCAATTGCAATACAAACAGAATGATTAAAGTAGGTATAAAATGACAGATAAGAAACAAACTACACCAAACAAATGTAACAATCTCAAGAGATTTACATTACAGAGGTTATATTGGAACTCTTTAACTCTTTGAGAACGACGAAGACCGGTGGCGCTTCGTCCGACAGGTGTGAATTTCTAATCGACCGTGTGGCGTGAACGAAAAGATCATGCTACTGTCTAGGTCAACAAACTTGTTGATGATTTAAATAATTATATCGTTAGTTCGAAATAAAGGCGTCTGTTTTCCAGACTGTCTATATAAGTAAATACCTTCCTGCCACAGAGAATTGGCATCGCAGTGCAGCGTGGAAACGCCATCAGCATCTTGGGAACCATTGCCAATAATTCTCTTGATGAATATTGGTATATTAACCAAGCCGTGTAATTTTTAGGAATAGGGTTAGTTTTTTTAACCCTTAGATGTTTATTTATAAATAGTTCGTAAATAGAATGTAATTTTAGAGGTATTTTTTAATTGAAGATATTATTGCATTTGTATTTAAGATTAAGTTTTATTTATTTATTTCTGACCTTACAGTATATTGTTTTAAAGTCACATAGTTGAAAATAAATCTGTTCTACACACTTACATGAAAAAAAAGAAGAAGTAAATACAGAAGTATTTCGGAGTAGGAAAGATTAGTATCGTAGAGAAGAAATCGTGTGAATTGCCTCTGAACAGACTCCAGCGAGATAGTGTCCCGTTTAATAGTAGGGTTCCAGACGGGTGTTGCATATTCTAGGATGGGATGGACAAATGTTTTGAACATGCGAATTTTGAAAGCAATTTCCCTACACTGGAGATCTTTGTTGATCATTCTTGAGCGAATGCCAGCACGACGGACAACTTCTGAAACATGAGGTCTAAAATCAAGTTTCTCTAATATCAATATACCAAGACCTTTTATACGATTGACAGGCAATCGATTGACATCATTGATCAGGTGTACGGTGGTAAGTTGTAGAGTTGACAAGGCGAAGGGTCTTAAATTTATGTCTAGCCAAGCTAAGTTGATTTTTTTGTTGTAAGAATCATTATTGTAAGCCCTTGATGGTTTGAGAAAAAGCTATAAATATTGGAAATAGTTGAATATGATATAAATTACAATTTCCTCTTTTGTTACATGTTTTTCGGCTCTCTTGGAAATGTCCGATAGCATAATGGTGAAATGCAAACTGGTCCCGTGACGCTTTCCTTCTTTCCTTCACTCTCCAAACTACTGACTTATTAAATACGTGTTGACTGCTTGTTCTTTTGAGCGGATCTCTCAAGACGCGAAACCCATTGCATTTGAATTTGCAAGGGAGTAGCCTCGTGCACTGGGAATTAAGTAAACAGTTCTGCAATGGAGAGAAGACATGATCTGAATAACTGTGCCTCTGCTATACAGTAGATACTCATCAATCCATTGTGTCACTCGATTTATCGGAGGCTTTCGATACGGCAGATCATGATTTATTACTGGAGAAATTTGCTTCTTACAACCTCTGTCTAAGTAGTTGTAATGTGCTCCAGAATTACTTAGCCGACCGTATTTAGACGGTAAAGATCGATGAAGCGACCTCGACAGAATTCTCCGTAAAGCGAAGAGTTCCCCAAAGGGCTATCCTGTCTCTCCTTCTATTCAACATAATTATGTCATAGACTTATCTTGGGTCAAGATGGAATGCTCCCTCATAAGATACACGGATGAACGAACTTTCAACTATGATGATCATGATGATGACTATGATTATGATGTAAATATATTCGTAATTATTCTAATTATTGTCAACGTCACTCATGTCCGCACATGCGCAATGGACCAAGAGCAGTCCCAATGCATGATGGGATGCACTTGTTTTTAGGCACGTGACTTTGAGCTACAATCTACAATTTTGACAGCCAAGAACAATCCTCGAAATTAACCATCATTGAAAAGAGTACGGCTGATTGCGTTGCAAACAAAGCATTTTCTTGGCTTCTTCACCCGTGGAAGAGGTCAACTCATTTATATACAAACATGCAGTGGGGCTGCGCAAGCGGATTGCTACTCGTACTATGTCCACGTGTCTTGTCTAAATATAATCACGTGAGCTTGGGCTTGTTGCCGCTCTCACACGCAATCCTGTGTCTCCTCAATGTCGCTTTCCTCTCGAACATAACACTGTAACTATTAATTTTGATAGTCGCAAGATCAGGCCTGTTTTGACTGTAGTATTTATTTGCATGATATATTTTATTCAGGTTAAGTTGTTATCTAGTAGTTGCAAGTAAAATTTATTTTTCAGTTAAAGATGTTTAAATGAATAAATTTGTTATACATACGATAAAACTGCTTGTCAAGTGCTTTAGCATTTACAGAAATGGAGAAAGCGAATAGAATTGTAACGCATGCGCAGTCGCCTCCACGAAGATGCTAAATAGTTTTCTTTGACGTTCGAACTCAACGACAAGAGATAGTTTG
Organism: Calvadosia cruxmelitensis; assembly: GCA_900245855.1. Taxonomy (NCBI): domain Eukaryota; kingdom Metazoa; phylum Cnidaria; class Staurozoa; order Stauromedusae; family Kishinouyeidae; genus Calvadosia; species Calvadosia cruxmelitensis. The sequence goes on along the minus strand of OFHS01003971.1, from coordinate 5,307 downwards.
ATATGGGAAATTGCTGAATCTGTATTGCTCTAACAGACTGATAGGTCTTCTTCTTAAAGTGACGATGGCTTGCCATTTCAAGCGTTGCTCTTTGTCAATAAGCATCAAGCAACAAGCGATTTAAAGTTATTTCATAAATATTTAATGCAGACAGGTGAAAATGGCAATGAAGTAATTGCTTCTCGAGGCAAATAGTATAGACGCATGTCGCCAAAAGAGACGTCTTAAAACAGCAAAGTCGTAGCCTTCTGCAAAAGCCAGCATTTATATCGTTCCTGCTGCAATGAATTCCATTAATTCAAGCTTTTGGTTGTCTTACAGCAGTAAATTTCAAATATAACGGGCTCAGACAGAGCACATATATTAGCAAAACAAATGCGAAGCGATTGTATTGCACAAAATGGCCCTGCTAGAAGGCGCCTACAGAATAGATTTGCTCTCGTGTTAATGTTTTCTTGTTTAACCGCATGCATTAACGAAGACAGTTGTTGAAATTGAAAAGACTTATATAGAAAATTTACTTATACGTCATCGCCATTGAAAGACGAGAAATCATTTCACTCTTTTTAAAGCGACGAATAACATTGCCAAGGGAATAAATACGTCAGCCATTTTAACACTATGTTTGGAATGAGCTGTGTTGTTGGAAGGAGTATTCAAGGCCGGCAGGTTGTTATTCAACAATATTCAGAGCTGGCATAAATATTACCATCCGTTTGGTTCTGTCTGAGTAGTATCGCGAGGAGTTCAAAGCGCTGATCAAAATATTCGAATTTATACGTTGAAGAGCAAAACAGGTTGACAAAGATTTGGCTGTGTTGATGCTAAAGGGTCAGATATACCAGGGATCTGTTTGTGAGGAAAAGGTTATTTTGGAGGACGAAATAGAAGCGAAGCGTTTCATTTTGCCATTCAGGTACATGCTTCATTGAATTCTAGCTTGACTGCGCTAGTCAACTAAAATCCTCATTTGAAGACACATTTTGAGGATATTTGCTAGCAAATGGGGTTTCGAAAAGGGGTACTAACTACGAACTATACTGGCTTCCTCTTTAAATTTTTATCGACGAGCTACGAAATTTTCTTTTTATTTAAAAGCTGAAATGTCGTTCACATGTGTAGATTGGCATTTATATCTGTTAAGCTTTGAGTATAGATCAGTTTTAAAACATTCAAATGGTGTATAACAATAATCTAAGGAAATTCCACCATTGAAGGATAGACTCCACGTCTCAGCTGCTTCGTTGTAATAACTTTAAAACTAAGAATCAGACCAAGGCATTGTTTACGTCCAGCTAAGAAAATGTTTTCGCTACGTCCGAAGTCGTTGGGTTGCCGTCCCAGCTCTCTCTTTATCCTTACAGAACAAATTTTATTCGGCAGATTATTTTGAAGATTTCCACCGCTTGAATATAAAATGTCGCAAACGATTACAAAAGCGATCTGTTTTAACTTTGTTTCAGGTTAATTTCTGAAACTCGCGTTTTCTTTAAGACATTGTAATTGAACATCACGTTGTGTCTATAATTCAATCGAAGCAAGATCACGAATCCATTCGTTGATTCACCCTCAGTGTAAATGCTATTGTGTGGAAGTGTTGCAGCTGTTTTGAGGAATTATTTTTGTGGCAAAAATGAGAATGCAAGAGAAACGTTCAAAGGCAAAAAAGATAAGATGTTGTCTTGTCAGAGGTTGATTACTTGTCAATTGAATAGGCAATTAAATCCATCTACACACTTCGTAGTCTGTATTAGCGATGTACGTCAAGTGTCTTGTGAGATCTTTGATAGTGTGAACGCCAGACAGAATGGATTTACACGGCTAATACTGATACTTGAAACTACGAACCAGGTTGGTGTAAGAGAGCGGCTTTGAAAGAGGGATAGAATAAATTGCATGCGACTGTTGAACCGATTTGTCGTGCTCTTATAATGTCCATAAACAGTCGTTATAGAGTGTATAAACAGTAGTAGTTAATTTTCTATTGAAGATTAATGCAAACGGTTCGTCGGCTTATAAGACAGAAGAAATTGTCGGGAGCCTTAAGGATTTGACCTGCTCATCCAAGCAGTCTACAGCGTATCCTACAACAGGTGTGCTGGCATTTGTTGGGACGCTGACGTTTTGTGTATGCTGACGCTGGCCTTGTAAATCTACGTGAGTCGGCATGGATGATGTTTTTATTCTGTCGTGTTGTGGTGTGCCCCTATAGGTGATCAATGAGAAGTAGCTTTGTATTGAGACGAACCTCAGCCAGGCCTCAGCGAGCCGTCTGTGGCCAACAATTAGCACTGGACAATGGACGCTGTACTTCGCAGCACTTACTTACACCCAACTCTCTCCAACAACTGCAAGCAATCTTTTCCGCAGTAAATGATGATGGGATAGCCATGGCAACGAAGCCCATGGCCATTTAAGCCTGAAATCATGTGCTTCCTGTTCCCCTGAGAGCCAAGGGTTTTGTTGTCATTGCTAAATTGGCTCGTTGATTGCCATGACTATTATAGACAGCTGCGTATGTTGGAGTGTAGTGTTATTGGCAGACCATCGCTTCGTGTTCGCTTCTGACGACATTGATGATGTCCTTGTAGGTGCAGCTCATACCACGCCTCCATGGAGGGCAGATGCTGGGGACGGTTTCTTGCTACCACACGAGGAAACAGCAGTGATGTTGAGCGAGCCTCGAAGAGGTCTGTGATTTATTCCTGAGAGACGACGCGTCATGCTTGTCGGTGAGTTGATATCAGCGTCTGAAGTCACACAGAGGTTTGTGAAGAAGATCTCTGCCTCTCATCCGCCGCCAAACGCATTCAAGCGTGACCTAGCATCGCCGCGATCTCGCACGCGTTTACGCTTCAACGTGCGAGGCGTCCACTTTGAGACATACGAAGACACTCTTGCAACGTTTCCTGACACTCTCCTTGGTTCACAGGAGAAGCGTGAAAGGTTTTACAATCACATGGCAAAAGAGTTCGTATTAGATAGAGACGTTGCTTCGTTTAACGCCATCCTGTTTTATTATCAATCCAATGGGATATTGGCTAGATCGAGCGATGTCAGCTGGAGTACATTCGCAGACGAGGTCGCCTTTTATCAAATCGAGGCTCATTTTGATCAGCGTCATCATTACGAACGAACAAACGCAGAGACTCGTAATCAAGTAATCAGCACACCCGATGGTAGAATACGCAAGGCACTGTGGGAGGTGCTCAGCTGCAAATCGCAAGGATTGGCCACGCAATGGTTTTCCTACTTCAGTATTTTCACGATTTTATTGTATACAATGGCGATCTGCGTGGAAACAATTCCGTCTTTGGCGGGTATGAATTTCCCTAAGCATACTCACAACACCAGTCAAGCACCGTCATATCACGCTCTAGCGTACACGTATTGGTTTATCACGGAGCTAACTTGTGTTGCTTGGTTCACAGTGGAGTATATACTGTTGCTATGGTGTGAACCCTTACGTAAGAAATACGTCGTTTCTCTTCACGGCGTCATTAACGTCATGTCGTTTGTTCCGTTTTATTTACACGTCATCATGATCAACGCAACAGTCATTAACAACGACGCCAAATTGATCACATGGAAGATACTTCTACTAAGTCGGATCTTCCCCGTTTTCAAATTAGCCAAATACAATCATGGTCTTCAGATTTTATTCAACACGATTTACCAATCTTCTGTTCATCTTACAACAATTCTGGTGTTATTCACAGTGACTGGAGTTTTATTTGCAGCTCTGATGTACCACGTTGAACGATTATTTGTACCACATACAACATTATTCGATAGCATACCAGACGCCATGTGGTATACAACCATTACACAGACAGCTGTTGGATACGGAGATATGTATCCGAAATCATTTCCTGGCAAGATAGTTGGCTCACTCTGTGTTTTGTTTGGACTGTTGCTGTTTTGTTTACCCGCTCCGATGTTGGTGAATAAATTCATCGAGTGTTATTATTTAGCTAGGCCTATTTCAGATAAGCAGAGTACAGAAAGAAAAGCATTTGTTGAAAGCATGAAAAGTCATTACTTTAATTAAAAGGAAAGAAATTAAACTGTAAATTAATAATTATGTGTTTTTTTCAGTTCAAGTTTTATTTCGAAAACAACAAAGCATAACATAATTATGTTGATTTATTTTACATGATTAGTGACTGCGGTATGATTATATTACAATGATAAAATACTTGGAATTCTCTTTCTGTGCCGTGCAATTGTGTCGTTGAATTCATTCCTGTCCATTTCATCTAAACCCTATTTTAATGATGGAAATCGTAAAGCAAAATCATGGCTCTGCCACCTATGACTGAATATGGTTGATTTGCTGGACATTACAACACAGCACATTTCTTCGTCGCATTTTGATTGAAATCGATTGCGGATAAAGCGTAGCGAAACTCCGGCATTCCAAAAGTAGCGAGATTTCTCATGAAAAATTGTAATTCGCTACGGATTTAGCTCCTAGAAAAAGAGTAGCGAAAAACTACAAGCTACTGGAAAAAAGTAATCCGCTACAGTAGCGAACTACTTTCGAAACGCTACACCCTTCCTCTTTTTTAATAGATAGAAATTAATCTAACAAGCAAATACAATAATATCCTCAATTAAAAAATTACCTCTATATTTACAAGCACCCTTTTTGATCGGGTTTCTGAAGTTCTCGTACATGCGCCATTTTTCTTGTCTATCCGTACCTTGAGTTCATTTTTCGCTACTCTTGTGTATACTATGGTTGTATATAAGTATGAGTATATTATAATTTAGACCATATAGCAAACGAAATACAAAAAATTGATTACAGGAAAACAACAAAGTAATACGTTTACACGATATGATCGTGGGTCATCCCTTTAGTACAAATCTGCTTGATTTTTTCGGGCAGCCATATTGTTTAAGCTACGGCAGATGTGTTGAGTTTGGATTCGCTCCGCATAGGAGAAGGACTGCTATCTGTTGAATGGTACCACAGAGGACATGCCACGAAGTTTCAACGTCCTTTCGGCTATGATTCTGCTGCCTAGTGGTCAGCTAAGTCATTGCCACAAAGAACGCATTGCATGCACTGGGAAATTTTAGATATTCGATTAGGTTTTTTAGGCATTGGCAATTTTAATGTAATTTTAATTTTAATTGGAAATGACGTTTCTTCCTGGCTCATTTAGCCAAAAGTTGGCAACCTGTAGCAATTCCTTTTCATCGATTGCCAAATATATATACTATACTATACTATACTATACTATACTATACTATACTATACTATACTATACTATCCTATCCTATACTATACTATACTAT
>OFHS01003970.1:0-15193 GCA_900245855.1 Calvadosia cruxmelitensis | reverse complement strand
ACAGCGATGCTAGCAATGGATACGCGGGACGTGTCTTTATTACGGTGTACGGATCATTTCATGTCATGTATACTTTCTTCTCTGCTTCAATTATCTCCGGTGGGAGGGATAACTCGCTTCAAGAATTGCAAAACGTGAGTAGTTTATTGCTGTCTGTTTGTCAGTGCGGCTATGCCGANCGCTGTTTGTTCTGTGGTGAAGTGATCGGTGGTAACGTGCTTTGTGGCATTGCTTACATTTATTGAACCTAACAATTTCGATGGTCGATCGGCACCCGGGGAACAAATTAAATAACCGTCTTGATAGGAATTAACGCGTACAATTTGATGCTCAAATTGACCACTAACTGTTCAAATCTTTAGCGATAGCTCAGCGCTCTGATAATAATATTAGTCGCCTCATGTAGGCTACAGGTGTTGATTCGGGGATGAAATAATTATTCTGCAGAAAGCAAGCATAAAACAGATTATTCATTTCATTTTTCAGATCTTGACTATCATTCGAGTCCTTGAGTTGTATATGCACATTGCTCTTCGCTCAGCCCGCCTATGCGACAAGAACAAGACGAACATTGCATGATACATTTACAGCAAGATCAGAAGTAAACTTCTAAACGCTGTTACTGCGACGTTTATCGGTCGAAGTTCAACGAACTTGCGCTGTACATGACGCTTAATGTTTATACTGCCATACCTTAACTGTATTTTGTCGTATTAATTACCTGCTATCCTGTTTTCAAGTGATTGTATCCATTTTGTATGGCACCGTAGTTCAAAATTCATAAAATCGCAAAATTAAACACGGCATCGCGTTTTTTATTTATTCAAATACAAAACATTGACTCCGACGACTGGACGTTTGGTTGCCAACGTCTGACGCTCACACGAATATTCGTCTGGCGTCTGGACGTCGAGACGAATATTGTTTGATTGCTGGTAGAGATATTGTTTGATTGCTGGTAGACGGCAGTAAACATGCTGTATCTATAGAAACTGATGATCTACAGTATTTTAGTAATCGAAATTAGTATATAAAAGTAGATGTAATTTAGTCCACGTTCAAAAACTGTAGAGATGGTAAATTATAAACCCCCGAATCTCCGCAGAAGCATACAGTCAAAAGTATCATCAGCGGCCACTTCTATAGCAGCCACTTGTGAAAAAGTACCCCAAAGCAACACTCTCTATAGAAATCAACCTAGCTGGACAGGAAGACAATCTAGCTGTCTATAAAGGCCATTTTTCTCAGGTCCCAGAGGTGACCGTTATAGACAGGTTTCACTGCAGTTATATTTTTATATATTATCCCCGTATACCCGATATATCGAAGTATCCCCCAAGCACTTTCCAAGGGAATGCACGTGAAATATATACTTTAGTGATTTTAGACTGAGGGGTTGTTTACAGGAAGCAAGGAAAACAGCAAGGTTCAAGTGCTCGTGCATTATGCAAATACAGTAAACACCAAGACGACATTTACAGGCAAAAATGTTCAAAAAGATGCAGCTACAAACGGATTCATCAAAAACTACACTAGCGGTGATGTGCTCGTCGAGAAGACAACGTCGTTTAGGCGCAGACAGAGTAAATCGCTGCTTCGATGCTGAAACGAGATAGAAAAACAATTAAAGAATTAGTATCAGCTGGGTGTCCCATAAAGCAGAAGCAACCAGGGAATAGAAAGTGTTAAATTGTACGAAATTGTATACACTGCCAGTAAACATGTTGCATAGTACAAATTGGTCGAGGTAAATAATGCTACTCATAATATGAAAGAATACAAGGCACAGCTATTGTTTTCGCCAAATTTTCAGACATGAAGAAAATGACCTTTATAGACAGGTGACCTTTCTATCCAGGTTGATTTCTATAGAAAGTGTTATTTTGGGGTAATAAAGAGTGGCCTTCATACACAGGTGGCTTCTCCTTAGAGAAGACAGATAATACAGCAGCATTTTCTTCTACTGCATACAGCAGCATTTCCAATACAAATAAAGTAATATACTTACTCAACAGTGGCAACTCCTCGGTCACACAGGTTTGACAAGACGAATACTTGGCGAAGAGCATATTCATACTAGAAATAGAATCAAATCAACATTAGAATGAAGGTCAAATTAAATCTAGACGCACAGACCAAGTAAAGTGCACACGTTCAGGGTCACATCTAAGAATGTTTTACTTTTCTCTCAAGGATTCTTGCATGAAAAATAAATAGAAAGAGATTGTAATATGAAATAAGAATTTAAGTCTTAAAGCTTTTTACTTTCAGTGAATGCCTAAAAACCCTATTATTTCAACTCTCAATCACATCATAATAGAATAATTGAGAGAGGCTGACGTCAACTGATTAAAACTAAATACATGAAGATAATACTTGCTGTATTAATGTTACTTTTGAATTATATATCGGTACTTTTAAATCAATGTTGCATTAAAAGAGTACGATGCAAAGCGAAACATGCACAGCATGTTAAAATTGTTCTCTGGTGGTATTCAATTGTGCCATCCTCTCCACTTCAGTTTGAGAACCAAACTATACCAGAATCATCTGTAAGACTATTTGTACCCTCTTAAGCCTTGTCCTGCTATTGATGTATACACGTTTTCAAAACAAATCAAAAGTAGCAACATATAACCATTGAACCAATTGATCAGATAGTTAGTCTCTAGAGATCAACCAATCAGCAATCGATAAAGCGACTTCAAGTCTCGATTTAACCAGTTTGATGAGCAGGACAAGAGTCAATATCACAACTTTTGACTGGAAAGCCATAGTGATACTAACGAGGTTAAAGCGTATTTTACGTTTTGCCATACTTCTTGATTTACTTCTAAGAGCCAGGATTCTAGGGTGCACAGTACCCGACACAATAACCAAACAGTATGTCTGGTGGATTCAATTACCTTGCTGTAATTGAAACAGGCCTTCCTAAATGCTTTCACTGCACCCTCGTAGCATGTGCGATCGTATAAATCAGCCGGCTTGGTCCAGGTGTAAACTGCTTCACGGTCAACGGTGACCAACTTCTTCACAATTTGGCGCACGGTATTCTCAATGTGGAATCGAGTCTAAGAGAAAGCAAATATTAATCAGAAAACATCTCTATCCACGTTTCTACTTTTTTTCGGTGTTGTCTGTAATACCAATGTTGAGACTCCAATCTTGTAGACTAATTCCAAAATTTGCAAAGTTGTGATACAGAGCAAGAAGACAAATGTAAGTTGTGCATGCGTAATCAGCAACAGCAAAAGAACGCCCTGGTATATCGGTAAACTGTGCTCTTACGTATATCCAATTGAACTGGGCACTAGTTCATCCAGGAGTATATAACCAGTTCACCAATACAGTACATTCCAGCAGTAAATCAGATCATCCACTCGTACATCGAACATTATTCAAACATCATACATTCAGAATTTTCTTACTACAGATAAATTAATCCAATTTAAAAACTTGAAAAATTCAAATCAAATGTTAAGGCTCTAACTGCAAGTACTACAACAGTATGCGTCATTATGCACATATGAAGCAAAGCAACTTGAAATTCAACAGCAGCTACATGGCCTAGTTGGACTGTAAGTTTTCAGAAGAAAACAAACACAAATATTTGCCGAGCTGAGCAACACCATTTGAAGACAATAAACCTGCGCCTGACAATTTGTAGCAACTACCTGAATTCCCCAAAATAAGTAGTTACAATAACTAAAATAATTAACAACTAATCAAAATAATTGAATTAATTTCTAAAGTAATTAAACAATTAAAATTAATTCTGTTAATTAACTGGCCTACCTTGTGTTCATCTTGCAGAAGCATCATGATTTCTTTGGCCTCCTCTTTGCTTTCAGCAGCTTTCAGTCTGCGTCTCAAAATCTCCAATTTGACATCAGGAGCAGGAACGGCATCCAACTACAACATATATCATTTGATATAGCACATCAACTTATAAACAGATCAATCCAAACAACCGCAGAAAGAGAGTTATCGGCTTGTAAACAAAGAACTTACAATCGATGCTCCCTCTTTAGGTGCAACGGTATAATTGGTGTCCTTTCCACCTTGGAACATTCCAAGAGTGTCGCTGTTGATGCTCTAAAACGTAAAATAAAAATAAATTAATGTTCAACGTCTTTGGTAAAATACAGTTTACGCTCTTCAATAAAAGAAGCCGATAAAATATTTCCATTGCTAAATATTTCTTGCATGCTTTCCTTTAGCTAGCAACAATTCGTTTAATAAAAAAATATAGAGCAGTCCTGAGGTGGTTTTATTTTAAAGTAAAGTGAACTGTACGTAGCAGGCGGTGCTCAAAATAGCTACTAATCCTTCACCTACCATGTCTCCATATTCTTGAACGTGGCTCGTAGTAGTCTCTTTCTTGACAGTCTTGAATTGTTGTTGAAGTGTCTCAACGCCCAGGTTGTGCTAGAAAGGAAAATCAAGAATCTGTTTTATAAACATTTTTGTTTTATCAAGAAAGAATTTCGTCAGGAAATGTTTACGAGTGTGACCTTGTAGTTAAGGGACCTGGTTCAAACACTGTATAATTGATCAATGGAAATTAGATTCATTTGAAATCTTACAGCATCTGAGTCCTCCATCCACTTGACACTGTAGACATCGCCAAGGTAAGTTCCACGCTTTGAATCGTAGTAGCAGGCATACGATGACTCCTCTCCATTAGCAGCGGTTGTTGCAAAAACTGAAAATCACAACAAATACTGAGCATAATCGAGAGACATATCAGCAGAATTACTTGCTGGTTGAACTGGTTCATAGAAATGATAAAATTTGTAACGACCCAACTAAAATCAATGCAAATGTACAATGAACAAACTACAAAATATTCAAGAATATTACGCTCTCTAGTAATGCACACTCCACATCTAGCACACCACATCTATCAACTGAAAAAAACTGATGAAATAATTTAAATAAATAGTTTGTCCAACCGTGCCCTAAAAACAAAATCATTAGCCCGGAAATTACCGCGCAATCAACAAATGTTTTGAATACCAGCATAACAGCAGACTGAGACAAGGGAGAGGTCGCTCACAAGAGGGTGCCTCCCACTCAATCACCAACAGAAACTGGCCTACCTTTGGTGTTGCTCGCCAAAAGATTCTCAAACATTGAGCCAGATTCGCAAGCCTCGATGTAAACAGCCATCTACAGAAACAAAAAATCAGCATCCATTAGATGGGCAAGCTAGCAGAAATGAGTTGGAAACCACTCATGTCAAAATGTAGATCCAAATCAGAAGAAGGATTCTCGCACCTGTTGGTATTTGTTGTTCTCGTGCAAATAAGTGATTGCCTTGTTCAAATCTGTTGCTGTGAGCTGTAAAAGTATACAAGAGACAAATATTGTAGAGTAAGGGCAAAAAGCAAATGGGAAAGCATGATCATGCGGTAGATCACTGCAGCCGCAGCGTTTCCATTGTTTTCTTACCTCGCCTCCACTTGGGAAAGCAACAATGCCAGGTGCTCCATGATCAGCAAAATATACAAACACATGATCATCAGGTCCACTGAAAACAAAACAAGTGCAACATAGTTGACAAAATATAAACACAACTCCAAACACGCAGCACACCCACGTTGGCACAACAACAAGAAACAACACAGTATGAGCACAAATTTGTGATATGTCGTGGAACCACAAAATTCATGAACTTTTCAAAAACTGAAACAAACTGTAATTGTTGTAATAGCTGCTTTTGCGGAAATATTGACAGGATCTGAAAACAGCAACATCTATAAACTAGACGTTGTAAATTTCCAATCCTATAAAAATATCCACCTTTTCATTTAAATGTAGCGTAACACAATTGATAAAGTGCCATACCACATGGAAGCCTAGCATAGATCAGTCGCGTATGCAAGCAGCAGTTAACAAGGTACTGTACCTCTCAATGACTTTTCCACTGCCAATTCCAGACATGCCAGCTTTATCTCCACGCAAGATTTTGAGGAAATTTTCAGGAGTGACATCCTTCAAAACGAAAATAAAACTTACAAAGCAGATCCGAACATGTATATTATGGGATAGAATTAGGGACATTAACGACATTTATTCATGACCCAGTGGTAGTGTATTAACAATTGAAGCATCTGTTACTGTGTAAACTTACGTATACCATAGGGATTAAATTATGGGACTAGAAGACAACCGCAGAATACAGTGAAACCTGTCTATAGCAGTCACCTCTGGGACCTGAGAAAAATGACCTTTATAGACAGGTGGCCTTTCTGTCCAGGTTGATTTATATAGAAAATGTTATTTTGGGGTTATGAAGAGTGGCCTTTATACACAGGTGGCTGCTCTATAGAGGTGGCCGTTAATACAGGTTTGACTGTAATACCTTGATCCTTCGAGACAAAAGAAAACTAGCTAATCTAGCACAATTAGGAAACTGCTAATGAAGTCGTCGAGCAAGAATTTACAAAAATATTTAGTCTGTGCAATCAAGTTCTTCTTTCAGTAAAATCGTTAATAAATGATACTCTGAGCGTAACAATAAAAGTATCCTTCCAAAGACTTCAAAATCAAAGGCATACCTCTCCAGTGTAGTCCTTTAGCACGCCATGATATACATCTGGTCCATTTGGCTAAATCAACATCAAAATAATTCAGGAATGAAATTCAGACATAAGCAGGCCTCGTCAAATAACTCAGAGGTCAACTATCGATTGATAGATCAACATATACATTGAAATAAGTTAACAAATATACGTAAAATCACGAGTTCTAAAATGCAATTTTGAAACATTTCTACAATGAACAAATAAATCAAATTAGCAATCAGAAAATTAGATTTTTTTTGCAATTAGCAATAAATATAGCTCACAAATTCCACAATATTGATTGGGTTCTATCGATACTCAGATTAAAAATTTACCTTATTGATGACAATTCCTGGAGTTGGGTTCCTGGAGAGATCAAGAAAGCAGTTCATTATGTGATAGACTGATAGTTTTATTTGAGAGTTTAAAACAATACTAGATAAGAAATAAATAGATATTTCATTATTATAAATATCTATAATCCACTAATTAATCGAATGAAGAATAATAAGCAGAACGAATGCGATCCACTTACGCAGAATTGTGAGCTAAGTCATCGTACATCATCACAATAATTCTCTCGTCAGGAACGCCATGTTTGTGAAGGATTTGATAAGAATGACAGATGTCTGCCTGTCAAAAATCATTAACAAATTATATGAATTTCATTGTAATCAAAGCATGTACATCATTTTAGTTCGTAAAACATAACAGCTAATAAATTTGCATATAAACAACAACAACATATTCAAAACAATTGGAGATAAATGCATTTGATTTATAATTTTTTTGCAAACTGAATTTGAAAAACATAGAAAATAGCCAATTTGACTGATGCGTCTGTCCAAACAATGTCAACCTTTACTGTTGACAACATTGTCTTTGCTTTGCTTTCAAGTGTCTGTCCCACACCACAGAAAAAATCGAACAAAGGAAATGTGAGAACGGATCGAGTTGTGAGCCTCGTGACTCTGCGGGGATCACATGATGCATGATGGGCGAAAACTGTGAGTATTTTGAGCAGACGAAATCGAAAGCAGGCAATTATTTTCAAGTACATAGCTCTGTTTGATAAACTGCATGCTCGACTGCCAAGCGTTTTAACAATCCTACATAATACAAAGTATCAGGCTATAATCGCTACATAGGCTGTGGAGGTGTTCAAATAATTGTCTAACCTGATGACGGTAATTGTACCAGCCGTTTGATCCAGCAACAAGCAAAGCCCAGATCTTTGCTGTATTCTCTTGTTTCGGTCTGCTATACACGCAAGCCACCGAAAGACAAGCAAGGAATAAGATCTGAAGCTTCATATTTGCTGTTGAATGACTTCACAATTTCGTCTGATTGCTTCGAGGATGTGAAGTTTTGTTTTTCTGGTGTCGTTTTATATACAAACATTCATTCTAGTCCCAGGCCTTCTACAACTTCTGCATACAAAGCAGTTTTGTTAACAATAGATGGGGGCGTTAGATACCAGGGGGTGTCTGGGAGTTTTACTTCCCACTCGATTTTCCAGGCGTATCTTTTCAGCACTGCAAAAATTAATATTAATTTCTACATCATTGCCCTATTTTCTAGCTATGTTTTCTCATGAATATTCTATTATGGGACTAAATGGCTTTCGTTATTTTGTACGACTTGCTGGAGTGAAAATTGTACTGTACATCACAGGCAATTGAGCGTATTTATTTTAATTTTAATAGGCACGTGTCAAATGCCATGATCAGCAGCTGCAGTAAACCTTGTGACCTGCACAGGATGCAATCACGAGACGGTATTATTTCAAGTTGGATTCTGCAACGTCGCTAATTTTGGAAATGCAAAAAATAATTATCGCACGTCCAAAAATGGTCACAATCAAAGCAAAAACCAAGGTGCACTGCAGGCAAAGTGAAAAACTGAGAATTTGCATTTGGTCAACCACGAATGAAACGTCTTTCAAACCCTGACAGGCTGGCAAGCGCTTTGACTTGTAGAAACGCGTAGTCTGCAGCACTCCGTGCAGGCGAGCTGGTTTTAAAGGGCGCATAAAATTTCCCGCTAAAAATTGAAAATTAATTTGCCCGACACTCCGTCTGCTGCTTGTCTGCAGACTCTGCACGCAGTCTACAAATGCGGAGTCGCTGTGATAAGCGGGGTTTATGTTCATCGGATAGCAGCTTCATTTATCACACTTGCTTCTTTCAATCCTTTTTGACAAATCCGTTTTGTGACAATAAATATCAAATACAGACTTTCGATTGCGATCAGCTGACATGAGAAATAGGCTACGAGCGGTTGTCAAAAACAAAATGAAATGAAAATAAATATATAATTGAAAATTAAAAATTAAATTAAATTAAATTAAAAATATTTTTTTTTGGCGTTTTTTCCAATGAAAGGAGAATTGATTTTTCTTGGCAGAGTGTGAATTTTCTTGAAGCCCTCCTCTGTATGCTATAATTATGCCAAGTAATAATTATATGTACAGTATATGTGCAATGAGTAATTTTGGTTTTGTTTGTTTAATTTCTTCTGTATTTCTGAGTGATTTTTGTCATTTGTTTTGTATTTCTGAATGGAAGTTTAATCAACCTATTGTCTAACTCAATTTTCCTTGAACACACGAGGAAATGCTACAGAAATAATGACGCATCTGTCAGGTTCCGTTCGAGTTATGCGACATATTCGTTATAGACGACTATATTCTAAGATCATGTGGCATTATTTGCACCGCGCTGCCTAACTGGCAGAAAGGATTATACCTCATCTTGGACGACTGGACGTTTACCATGCACATATTATTATTCACATTATTACTGAAATATATATATTCACAGTTGGCTTAGCATTATCGGCATCTTATCTCCGCAAATTTCTACGGTTGTTCTGGCAACACTATCTGCAATTTACTTTACATTATAAACATACACCAGTATCGTTCAATTGTTTTCAAGAAACCTTCACGTCCTAGCAGTTATAAGCCGTCACACATATTGGCCCGAATTCTCTTTCTGCTGAAAATAAGCCAATAAAAATCGACATCTCGTTAATTATTCAGTGTTTCCATGACGATTGCCATGTCCCGTAAATTATGTAATAATTAGTCCATCGCGAGTTTTGCTAAGATTTCGGATTTCGGTTAGTTAGGAGATGTCTGGGTTTGTGATGGTGCACGGTATAATAAGTAAATCTTTTAACAAGCTTTCAAAGAAAACGTTTTCATTTCTGTAAAATTGAAACCGTATTCCGTGCGCTTTGTGTATTGGTGGTTTATGTGCTTGCGTCGTATTTGAAGCCGAAAACTAGTAGCAGCTGTTCGCAAGTCGATTGCTCAAAACAATGAAAAGGTTGGTCCAATCGAATTTTAGGAACCCTTATCCGAAAAACCTTTGCCGAGATTAATTTAACTAATTTTTGCTGGAGCAGGTTACATTTGGATATTTTTAGCAGAACTGTTTCTTGATATAACACTCCCATTTTGACAGGATTGAAGATGAAACAAAAGTGACACGTTTGCTTGTGATTTTGATTCGGCTTGTCGTTTCTAAGGCAGGTTATGGGCAGCTGTTGTGCGAGGCGTTCTTCCGTTGTTAATGTTGTCTTATCACCTTGGAAAGGAGCAAGCGAAGCGGAGACAGTGGTTCCTAGCCCAAGAAACAACCTAGCACCGACGATATATTATTTATCAGAACGGAATCTTCAACAATTGAAAGACATGAAAGAAATCCGATCTTATAACATTGGAAATGAATATATCGATCCTCGTGTACTTGAACAGCACAGAGACTTTATCAAAGAATTAGAAAACCCATTAGCGGCGGGCAAAAGTCAAACGATGAGTGAAAGTTCTCAAGGATTTACTGAGGTTCAACCATATCAGTCTGATCAACCAGTAGCAAGCACTGTATCTTATACCGTGGCAGTACAGCACCACTTTCAAGGAGCTGTAACACCGAGGGACATATTCCGTCAACAATTGCAAAATACTCCGTGAGTTGAGTCGATGGTTTGGCTATACAGTACAAATTGCGGACAACAAAGGAGAATACGTCCCTAACTTGACATCAAACGATTCAGTACAAACTTTGGATGGAATATTTCATGAAAGAAATCCTTCATAGAAATATTACAGGATGGCATCCAAGTAAAAGTCATATGGGCGGATAAGTTGAAATCATTTTGAGCGAAAATGCAAATGAATTGTATCTGATCATATCAAGGCAATGAGGGATCTTCCTAAAGTCATTCCAGATCCTGACTAGGAGCTCGACAAGACGAACATTTGAAGATTCCACTTCAATTTAAGTAATTTCCTATAGTTTCATATTGTAAATTATTCACTAATCTAGACGGTGACCGTAAACTCAGTAGCCCATAACGACTGATATCTCTTACCTTGATGACACTTCTTCGTATAATTATATGGCTCAATATAAACAGCAATAGCTGCTCTGGTTTAGGCGTTTACATTATCAAGCATCCATGTATATATGAGGGCACATTATCTCTATAGTTTTACCACGGATAAGGATGTGCTTATCAGTTATGACAGAAGATGAAAATGATATCTATGAAATCCAATACCATTAATTTTTTATTATTTTACGTCATATAGATGAATAGATGTTGGTTAGTTTTATAGTATAGATATATAATTGTGGCAGATATGACCATAGTTAGTAGAGACAAACCATGGTTAGGAAGCTGGTCTGTCTCTACTAACTATGACATGACGTAATAGGGTAGTCTGTAAGAGTACCCTGGTATATCGACGTCCTTTTATAAAGCCTTATTGATATTACGCACATGCGCACAAGGCACAACTACCTACCGACATACTGTATGATACGACGTATTGTTCAAATGTTTCAGCAGCTAGCGCATTTACTTTGTGTTCTTCTGACCCACACTGTTACTTCCTCTTGTTTGGAGATGATATAGAATTATCTAGGATAGGAATATATGTAAAATAATCAAACAAAAGCTGACCATCTTATATGTTTGGTTTCAATAATTCTGTAACATTGAAGACGAATTCTGTTTCATAATATTGGAATGGAAGGCTATGTGAATCACACGCTTGCTTGATGTGCTCAGTGGCAGAAATCATTGTACCATTTTGAGCAGTAGATTTACGGCCATCTTGTAGTATAATTATCAGTCCTGTGTAAAATAATTCTTTGGTGACTGCAAAAATACTAGTCGGCCATTTTCTTTTAGCATATTCTCTGTGACGTGCAGCTTAGCCTCAGTTTCGTCAACGTAGTAGACAAACGCACGAATAATACCAGATCGAATTGTTGTCTCCAAGAGTGCTTTTCTACAAATATTCGCCAGCAACAGGGCAATAACTCGAGTTGAATCCGAGCGACGAAATCGGCTTCAGTAATTCTTCCTTTGAATAATCGAGTAAGTCTTTATGTGGATCTATCGCAGTGTACCGAACAGTTCCAATCGTGCACGAATTCAACAATTTCTCGATAAACAAAATGTCCCACCCAGTTCCACACCCAACGGAAAGGACATTTATTGTTTCATAGTTTCATAGTTATCAAACTGATGGATGAAATGCTCCTCAGCTAAAACAATCTCCATTTCAATTTCAGTTGAATGCTTGGCAAACGTGTCCGTATAATCATAGTGACTATAGTATAATCGTGGTAGTTGTTGTTATTTACAAAGTTAGGTCGTTGCTTTGACTCCATCTTGAATTTTGAAAAAAATATTTGGGCATCAAAGCGTCTCTCTGTTTTGTCTGTTTGTCTACTCTTGCGTATAGAATGATTGTCTATAGGCTATTCGTTCTATGATGTCTGTAAGCCGAGTTGTGACAGAGCTATTATTGCAGAAAAGAGCGGCATAGAGTACGGCGAAAAACAGGAGTACGCTTTGTCATCAACGGGCTGGACAAACGTGGATGTAAATTTTAGAGCAATAATCGATATACTTTACTGTTCTACATTTAGCTAATTCAAAAGGAGACGGACAGCATTCCGTTGTCTCATACGAAGAAGCAGGAGTATAATACAACAACAGCAGCATACAGCCTCTATCTGTCAGTCTCATTATAATGCTGGTTTATTTTGGTGTCGAGTTGTAATGGTGGACGAATTGTGTTTGTACTCCACTGCAGAATAGGGCATGTTTACTGACCAATTCTAAGGCACAACCAATACCCCAGTGTGTCTCTACATGAAAATCATAAAATTATTTATGTTAGGAAGGATTTAAAGCTACAAAACTGGATTTATATCGCATTGTACAGTGTGAAAAGTGAAGCTGGTTGGCAGGATTTAAAAATTGTTGGCAACAGTGGTGACTTAACATCATGGAAAAGCCTTCCAAGAAAGATGAACTCCCAGATGAAGTGAAATTGGTTCGCAAACATCAAAAGCTTGCCTTTAAGCACCTCTCGCAGGCTCTTGATCTTGACGAGAAAGAAGGTAAGGCTCATGGATTGGAGACATGCTGTGATGTGCTAGAAATCGAATCAAGGATTTTCAACGGTTGTGTCCGTTGTGAGAGAATTTGAGATATGAGGGTAAAATGTGATGCAATCCTTACTAATTAGACTGAACTGTACATTGTAGTCACATCGTTACATCAACGAGAAGTCAAGCACGAGAAAAGGCATTCTTGCATTCTTTTTTTCTTTTTTCTCCACTCATATAGATTCCAGTCTCAATTCCAGTCTTATTTCTGGTTAGAATTGACTTTTTGACTTTTAAACATGTTCATTGTAGCCTAGCTACCCTGCAAATAGTATGCCATCATTGCAGATACATGAAAGTATTCACTGGGATTATCATGTATTTAATCAAATGTTAGCTCATTGTTGATCACATTTGAAGTCATTTGCTTATTATTTGGGATCGTTTGTGTTTTCAGGTAAAGACAGTCTCAAGACCATAATCCAGGCAACTGCGTTATACGAGAAAGGCATCCATGAGCTGCAACAAGGTGTATTGTATGAGCTAGATGGGGAAGGTATGGACTGTCAATGGTGCTCCAGTCAAACCTCTATTAGCGGCCACTTTTATAGAGCAGCCACCTGTGTATAAAGGCCACTCTTGATAACCCTATAATGACACTTTCTATAGAAATCAACCTGGACAGAACATCCACCTGTCTATAAAGGTCATTTTTCTCAGGTCCGAAAGGTGACCATTATAGACAGGTTTCACTGTACATTGGATCACAGGAGGCAGTAGCATGCCAAATGCTTGCCTTCTAAAGGAAATTATTTTTTATAACGTACGCCATGTGTGATTTCAATTGGGATTTGAGCATTACAGTGAAACCTGTCTAGAACGGTCACCTCTTGGACCTGAGAAAATTGACCTTTATAGACAGGTGGCCTTTCTGTCCAGGTTGCTTTCTATGGAAATTGTCATTTTGGGGTTATGAAGCGTGGCCTTTATATACAGGTGGCTGCTCTGTAGAGGTGGCCGCTTATAAAGGTTTAACTGTACCAGTTTGAAATTTTGTTTTCAATTTTACCAATTCATGCCTATTCAACCAAATTCACATCTGTTTTCTGGTAAAGCATATATCTTCCTATCTATAAAACCTGATTTATTTTATCTCAAGACAGATAAGAAGGTTTAATGTCATTATTTTCAGACCTGTGCAGTTTCAAAGCTTTATGTTTTGACACTATGGTTTAAGTGCCAAGATATTGGTGATAGTTTAGTTTTGTCATATGTATTACATTTGTCCCGTGAAGAAAGAAACAGTAGGCTGAAAGTTGTTGACGAGAAGTCACTCACTGAGATGTGGTTTCTTTCATCGGACTAAGAACTTACTTCTTTTTTTTTCAGGAGTAGAATGGGACAAAGCCAGGGCTCTTCAAGTCAAGATGCAAAACAATCTGGCGAATGCATTTGATAGATTAGAGGAATTGAGTGAGTTGAAGACTCTTACGCCTTGTTTCTTGACGTTAATTTATCACAAGTTTGTTGTTGTGTAAAGTAGACTTCATTCATTTGAGACAGTAACGTTATTTGAACAAAATACAATAAACACAGCTTCTAGGTCAGAATCACCCTTATTGCTGTTTGAATGTCTTGATTTGATTAATTTTAGGAAGCATGAAAGATGCTCTCCCAAGTGATTCAACGCCCAAGAAGCTGCCAACAGTGCCATCAAATAAAGGACAGTCGAACAGCTCAAGTAGAGCACCACTAGAAAATGGTAAACGGCCTTCGAGTGCAAAGCAAAGGCCGTTGTTCCCAAAGGATATGAAAGGAATCACACGATCGATTTCCAACGTAAGCTGATATTACAATCATTTTATTTGGCCTTATACCACAGATTTGTAACCACTAACCAAGCATGGTCTACCCTTTTCATCTTAGACTAGCGGGCTGCGCCCGCTAGCAGCGTGCGCTGAGCCTTTTTAAATTTTTCATTGTGACTGTTATGAACAAGTCACGAGAAATGAGTAGTAAATGTGTCTGCATTTATTCTNGCATTTATTCTGCATGGAAGAAACCTAAAGACCGGTTTATTTGAATATTGCATCACACTGCAGTCTAAGTAGAACTCATCTGAAGGAGAACCTGACTTTAGCGACCACTTGTTACGTGAGACGACCATGTAATGGCTCCTTGACTGCCCAAGAAACACAACTTACTACT
>OFHS01003969.1:0-13766 GCA_900245855.1 Calvadosia cruxmelitensis | reverse complement strand
TATATTAGTAACATTTTTGTATCCATACATTGTAATGCCATATTTGTATCTGCACCATTAAAAAAACCATTTGAAAGCTTATTGGTTTATTCAGAATAAATGATGATGATGATGATGATGATGATATTAACAGAGTTACATTGTACACAACACTTTCGACTGAAAATCATTCAATTCACTAGCCTACCTGTGTTGCGATGTAAACCAGAGTCAAAGGGACTAGGACAGTAAGGAAGTATGTTGTTGCAAAACTGATGACAAAAACAGTGCTGATGACAACACAGGCGGTGCCAAGAAACATGCGGAATGAATTCGGGATAAGCTCGTCAATGACGTTAATGTCTTTTGAGAATCTATTCACAATCCGGCCTATGGGTGTGGTCTCAAAGAACGACATGCCACAGTGCAGAATGTTGACCAGTAGAGAGTTGTGAAGGTTCTTTGATGCCCGATAAGCGCCAAATGACATTGACATATTTGAAAGGAGAACAGCTACGGCTTGAACAGCCCCAAGGACCCCATAGATCATCAGGTAGTTGTCACGCTCAGACGTCGTGATTTGCTCGTCAGAACTCCATTTTGCTAACCACAATCGCGACGCAACAACAAGACCCTCGCTGCCCGCCGTGAAGAACAAACTAATTAGAAAGACAGCAACACCAACTGCCTTGATGTAGGACATGAAGACTGCCACTCTCACCTACAGAACGGATAAGTAATAGACACAAAAAAAGAATGAAAGAAGATGACAAAAACAGTCTCGGTAGCAAAAATAACAGTACAGGTTACAGTATTTTATTATTTATTTGCTAAAAGGATTCTTTAAAATATTGATAGAAAACTTTACTGAAGATAGTTGGTAATCAACGCAGCACTACAATAAACTTTGATAATCAATCAATCAACTAACTAATTAACTAACCAATAATCAATCAATCAAGCAATGAACTTGATAATCAACAATCAATCAAGTAATTAACGCATTCAACTAACCAACCAACTAACCAGCCAAATATCTAATCAACCAATTGCTCATTAGTGGACAAAATAAAAAATCAGTTTTTCTCCCCCAAAAAAGATGCAGATTTGTACTGAAGGGATGACCCATGATTATATGATGTAATTGTATTACTTTGTTGTTATCCATTTCTGTCATCAATTGTTTTGTATTTCGTTTGCTATATGGTCTAAATATATACTCATACTCATACAATTAATCGACCAATCGATTAATCAACCAAGAGATACAATGATACATTTCAGACACATTGCAAGGTAAGACGCTAAACGCTCAGATTTTATCAGAATATAGATTAAAGATGACTGCACATATGGACGGCTTCATGGCCGAGTGGCAGGAACGCTGGCTTTCGTTCCCTGGGTACGGGGTTCGAATTCCAGCTGGACCTGCAGCTTGGACCATGTTGCTGCCTCGGTGGTGAGGGGCTAAATGTAACGTGCCGTGTTGCACAATTATAATCAGTGCAGAGGTGGTTCGAAACGCCCAACTAATAGTTCTAGACAAGGAGGCCAGCCCTCTTGACGAGGGTGGTGGAACTCGTAAAAAATCTCCCTACAAGAATCCACCGTTCATCCAAAAAAGTGTCTGTCTTCATGTATAACAGTTAAAAAAATCTGCACCAATGTCAACGTACCCTTCCTGTGACCGACGTCTCCTGCTTGATCATCTCCCCTGCTGTCGGCTTGACTCTGTTTTCAACTTCATGAGCTATCAACAGATCCGCCATGGCCGCGTCGATATACAGTGACGTTGAACTGTAGTAGTGTTGTCGATCAGATAGTACGGTAATCGTACTCGGCGGCCGAGAGTGGTCTTTCCTGGACCCAAACGCCTCTGCAATTAAAACACATTTGTTATAATACAAAGTTAATATTGGAGGAATACATATGTATCATCCACCAAAGAACAGTACAATATTCATGTACTGTGAGAGGACCTAGCTCCAGGGAATAAAGATAACTGAAACTATATTTGAAGAGACCTCCATCTGACAACAATGGTCGTTTTATGTGTCACATTTACATTAAACCTTACTGCACAATTCCACAATTTACAACGAAAAACGCTAAAGGATATACTGCAACCTAACACAGTCTATTTCGGTTCTACTGTTATTTGATCAGGTAAAAAAAAAACACCTTTCTCTTGATGCTGTTTCTCGTGATCTGAAAACTGGCTAACAGATCTCTCAAGCCGCTGCGCAAGACTAGCAGTAGAATGTGCTCCAATTTCGTCTGAAAACAAAAGCAATCAGTTGCAAACCAGTCAGTATAAATATGCATCATCTATCGAAGTACCAGTACAATATTTATGTACCGTGAGAAATCCTAGCTCAAGAGAATAAAGTACAGTCAAACCTGTATTAGCGTCCACCTCTATAGAGCAGCCACCTGTCTATAAAGGTCACTTTTCTCAGGTCCCAAAGGTGACCGTTTTAGACAGGTTTCACTGTACTCCCAGAAAAACTGTACTTAAAGGATTGTTGGATACCTCTTGACCCACAAGTGGTAGTTTGTTACATCACACATGAACAAAATTGCCTCGGAGTAAATTGCATTGCTAACCCTTATCGATCAAGAATCAACTAATACAAAGCTGTAACGAATAAGAAGAAAGAATTGTGACCGTCTTTCTCACATAGCTAACACTATGTCGCAATATAAGTACCTTTAGGTGCCAATATCAGCATTGATTGCAAAGTCATGAGCAGGATAAAAGCATGCGTCAACAGACCTCTAGAGTTCAATATGCCTCTAGTGCTCACTTGCAAGGCTAAAAAGAACTTGCCTTTGATAACATCTGCTTTTCGCAAACGTACGGCATTGATAATCAGTCAATATTTAGAGCAAGACTGTCTTCTACATATGTAGAAGGAACAGTACATACTTATCAAGGTCACACACCGGGAGAGAGCTCTTCCTTCTCTTCTTCATCGAGATATGTTCGCAGGAATGACGCAAATGCTTTGTCGTTGTTCAGCAATTCACTGTAAGTGCCAGTCTGGTGGATAAACAATCGAATCGATATAGTTTAAGCAGTTTGACAGTTAAATCTCTGAAGCAAAGCATCCACCGTTGACAGGAACCTCAACTATATTTACAGATACTTCTTAAACAGAAACTATTTTTGAGGTGGCTTCCACATCTGGCAACCACAGTCGACTAGACGTCAGAGTCCTGGCTCAAAGCAGTTTCAGACAACAACGTAACAATGTAAACTACCTCTGATATCTTCCCATCTTCCATCACAACGATGTTATCGACTTCTGGCAATACGTTAACTCGATGAGTCACAAACACTCTGGCCTGAAATGAACAGCAGAACATAACCCATAAATGAAATTTATCCTCAACATATCAGCTACAGTGCCACATCTCTTACAAAATACGATAGTGACCTACTTGACCTACTTGACAGACCAAAGACAACCATAGTCCAGGAAATGACATATCAATCTTCTGCATACTTTAGCATATTTTAACACAACGCAAATGGGCTCAAGTGGTTATCCCCTAAAATGTTGTCCCTTTCTAATATCAAACATCGGTGAAATAAAACTACTTCTCTCAGGTACTATACAAACAGACTGACTGGTAACCAGAGGAGCTGACAAACATGATATAAATATGTTTGAAAATATGCATTTTCACAAATGACCCTTAATTAATATTCCTAATGAGCAAACGAGCAATGGTAGCTCAGGGACATGAGCTAAACACTGCCATACTCTGTTACGAACAAGTAGTTGAACAATGGTCTCCTTGAGTTCTAGAATAGGAAAGCAACTGGGACTACTATTGATGCAGCCAAGAGGCAGACCATACAGTGAAACCTGTCTATAATGGTCACCTCTGGGACCTGAGAAAAATGACCTTTATAGACAGGTGGCCTTTCTGTCCAGGTTGCTTTCTATAGAAAGTGTCATTTTTGGGTTATGAGCCGTGGTCTTTATACACAGGTGGCTGCTCTATAGAGGTGGCAGCTAACACAGGTTTGATTTTACAATGTAATGCACCTTCTGTCTCAGCAAGCCATTAGGTCCAATCACATTATCAAATATGTGTTTTCCGACGTGAGCATCAACAGCACTGAGTGGATCGTCCAAGAGGTAAACATCCGTGTTGGCATAAACAGCACGAGCAAGACTGATGCGCTGCTTTTGGCCGCCGCTGATGTTGATTCCCTGCAAATACAACAGCGGGTGACTAGTAGGGCTTTCTAAAAATTGATTGAAAAGTTGAAATGATAGTCGATCGAACATCTCCACTGAAAAAGTGTGAGATTACAATGATGACCTGAAAATACAACAGGCGGATCAACAGCCACAAACTTTTGCATACAAAGGAAATAAGGAAAGAAAAAGACCTGTAACAACATCAAAGAAGTTGTCTAACAACAAACACGTTCCTGAGAGAACTAAGATAAAAGTGCTTAATTGGGATAATTGATGGGCATGAATAACCGTACATATTACGCAAACCAAACATTCAGCACACCGAGATGGAAACACATAAGCATTTTACAGATGCCTCAGGAGCTAGTTGCTTTACTTAATAAAAACTCACTAGAATAAAAATTTAATTTATCAAATTAATCATGATACTTAGCACAAAAACAGTGTTTCTCTCATTATAAAAACTGAGCACAAAACTTTCAAAAACATATTTGATTGGATAAAACAAAAACAACAACAACAACACGAAGGAAAAACAAAACATTTATTTACTTTTTCTCCGATTTCTGTCAAGTCACCGCCTGGGAGAACAGCAAGATCTGCACGCAATGCACAAGCATCGATGATTCGGTCGTATTTACGCTGCACCAGAGGCTTGCCAAACAAGATGTTTTCCTGTAATGTCGCATTCTGTATCCACGCTTGCTGCGGCACATAAGCAACAGAGCCCTGAAAAAAGCAAAGTTGTCATCATGTAATAATCACAACCCACTCTGTTGCTGTCACGTTGCGAGACGTTTTGTCACAAAACTGACATGTGAGAGCAATTCAATTGACGAAACAACAATCAAAATTGACTACTGCTATACACAGCATAATGTGATATATCTCACAAACCCTAGTTAGGCTTCTATTTTTTCTTGTAATATTTAAACGTGTCAGAACTGATAACCAGCCTGCACGGATTTCTAATAACATTGAAAGGAATAACACAAGCGGAGAGGTACTTTCTGTAGTGATAAACATTTTTACGCATTAAAAAACAAATTTCCAGCAAACAAACAACAACAAATAAAAACAAATTTCTGCATAAGACAGTAAGTCAGTAATTAACATTATTATTTACCTGGATTGTGACATTTCCTTTCAATTTATTCAATTCTCCGAGCATCGCTGATAGCAAAGAAGACTTCCCGCTACCGACACGACCAACGACTGTTGTCAATGATCCTTTCTTCACATCAACATTAATACTAAACAAAACAACAAACATAAACAAACATTGTTAACGAATAGGCAAGTAGGTTGCTGTATTGCAAACAATATGCGAATCACAGTTAACGTCATGGTGACACAGTGATGCCTCTCCTCTTTAAGTACCTGAGAAACTTCATTGGTTGCAATGACAGGTTTACCATTGCAGCTGATGCCATTTAAAAGTACAATGGAACCTGTCTATAATGGTCAACTTTAGGACCTGAGAAAAATGACCATTATGGACAGGTGGCCTTTCTGTCCGGGTTGACTTTTATAGAAAGTGTTATTTTGGGGTTGTAAAGAGTGGCCTTTATACACAGGTGGCTGCTCTATAGCTGGCCACCAATAAAGGTTTGACTGTGAGTTGCTTCGATCAAATCAAGCACCAACGCCAAAACAATTTATCATTGGAGATGAGATTTAGTTATTACTAAGTATTCATTGTTCCCTGTAGAATTTCAGGTCTACAAGATTTAATATAATTATAACCCTGAGATTAGGCTAGGAGATTTATAAACAAGATGGGACCTTATCAAATGAGATTAAGCATGGTCAATTAGCCAAGCAAATTGGAGTTCAACCAAAGGAGATAGCCCGTGAGAACCAATAACGCAACATGGGGATGATAAATAAAGTAAGGAATTATTGAAAATTCATATCCTTGTTCTTCAAATCTGTCTTTGGAGAAACGTAAACTTACTTTTTCAAAGTAGGACTAATATTATCATCCCACGAAAAATAGCCATCAGAAACAGAAATGGCACTGGACTCTAAAATAAAAAATACATGCCATTAATATTTGATGGAAAAACCTGCACACCACATAATGTCAACAGTCAACGTTTTAAGTCAAGCGGTCTGGTTGTGGTTCTTCAATCGATCTTCTACGAATGCTGTAAAAGTATGATCGAAACATTTGCATCAAATATTGTAAACAAAACCATATTGGTTTCCAAACCGAAATCTACGTCATTAAGTGAGTGGTACGTCAGTCAAAATAGCTGATCTTGAATTTCTGATGCAATTGAAACCACACTGGTGGTCTTCCAGCTAAAAATCCAATAAGCAATCGATAAAGCGACTTCAAGTCTTCATTTAACTAGCTTTATGACCAGGACAAGGGTTAACCTTGATGGTAATTGGGTTGCAGATTTGAATTTGCAAATAGTTTTACTTTGCACTAGGCACGATTACAAATCCTGTAAAACTGAGCAACCGTTTTGGTCAATCTCAGATATGGTGCAAAAGCTGTGCTAAGTCAGCCAGATTTTGATTCACTAACCTGATCTTACCTTCTTTTATCAATTCAGAAGAGTCATTTCTCACACTCATTACAAGAACACATCTTAAAAATAATTAAAGAGCATATTACTATGTCCATGTTGATACACTTTCTTGGTTCCTGCTCGTTTGTGACACAGACTGATAGTGTCGGCAATCAAGTCACAGTAACTTCTAGTCCGCAATCCCATGATAAGCACTTCTTGGGGGAGGTTATCTGGTTATAATTAGTTCTTGTGATCAGTTCTTACGGACAAGTCAACAACTAGACCACAGAATCACGCAGCTTTGATTGCACACATGTTCCAATTAAGCACTCCTTACAAAGAATGACACTGACTCTACAGTATACACCAAAAACCATCAGTTGTTGAATATGAACCAGGCAATAAT
This sequence comes from Calvadosia cruxmelitensis, assembly GCA_900245855.1. Taxonomy (NCBI): domain Eukaryota; kingdom Metazoa; phylum Cnidaria; class Staurozoa; order Stauromedusae; family Kishinouyeidae; genus Calvadosia; species Calvadosia cruxmelitensis. Next base: position 6,639 of record OFHS01003969.1, on the reverse strand, counting down.
TTCTCATTCTGATTGTTGAATTCTACGAAAACTCCGAAGCAAATAACAGACCCGTGCAGCTCAAGGTCTCAATGTAACGTCTCACATACTATTCCACAACTTGCACTAGGAATACGATTGCACATAACAAACACATGAATTACACAATCGTTTATTACTGCATTACATCATGAATGAATGAATTAAACATGAAATCTACAAACCTGGATCTTTGTCTGATGGTTGATATGTGACGCTGCTCCCGTCCAGTTCATCAGCAGTTAGAAACTTTGCCATTCTCCTCAAGGAAACTTGACACTAAGCAAACAAAAAGGAAACGTTGCAAGGAAGTTAGAGAGATGTAGCTCCACCTTCAAAGTGGAGCACTCTCCACATTGTTTTTAAACACCGCAATCATCATCATTAAAACGATAAGTAGCGTCTAATAGTCTGCTACCTTTGTCGCAAAAGTTGCAAAGTTTTCCGCGATTTTTGCGACGAAGGTAGCGGACTATTTACTAAACACCGAAGATAGCGCACTATTTACTAACCACTGCAATACTTACAAATAGTATTGTGGCAATCTACTATCGCAAACAGTGGAACAAATACGAAAAATTCAGATAATATAAAACATGACATATAATATGATAGATCTACACCTAAGGGCCTGTTTACACACGACAGACTGACATCATTCAGTGAGGTTGTTGCTGCTATTGTTTCGCATTGTGTTTGGGGGGTGCGTTTGTATGATTGTAACACGACAGAATCAATCTATTTCTAATGTATAGACTACTTGCACATATGCGAAATCAGCTTTAGTGCAAAACATTTTGTAAACAACATTCTTTCACATAAGCGGACTTTCCATATATCCGACTTAACAATGCTGTAAATTACAATAAGTGAGATTTTGCAAAAGTTTTCAAAGAAATGGATTTTCCACAAATCCGGCTTGCATTGGCCTATCTGTCTCTTGCACTGTAGAAATTATCAACAAAGACTGTAGGATAAGGCCAACTCAAGCCAAAGTTGCAAATCAAATTGTAACTCGAAACTAGCAAGTACACATCAAGTCCATTGGACAATACCAGTGCACAAGAGAGCGTATGAATATTAATGGAGGGTTGAACCACATTCACTGCGGCAATTAAGCGATAGTGACTTTTTGTTTGCAATAGCATCTCATGACAGCCAAAATTTGAAACGTTCAAAGTGCGATTTACACGAGCCTGAATATGGCACTATGGCATCAAGAAACGAATGCCACGTTGACAATGTAACGATTTGTATACTGTGAATGTAACGTACGTTTCTTTTACACCTTGTTTGTATGTCTCAAATATACACCTAGCTTTCTATCCATCCATCATAGTCATAACAATATTTTTCACCAACATCATAACACAGCATGCTAGCAAATGATTTGGCTGTTTAAATTCATTTGCCACGTACTTGAATGATGTTGACAACCAAAGTGGGCAGCATGTTCATAGGAAATTGGAGAATGTTGAACAATGAGATTGCCACAAAGGCCTTCTCGGCTGTTAATTTACCACCAGTGAGAACGAACGTCGCAAACGTAGCCACAGACACCTATCACAAGCATAACACATCAAAGCTGTCAAACATGCACTGAAGCCACTGATACACATACGTGTAGGATATTGACAATCAATATTGGCAATCTTCTCATAGGAAAGCCCAGAATGTCGAAAAGTGCAATGGCCACAAACGCCTTTTCAGCCGTCAAGCGACCGCCTGACAGAACGTATGCTGTAAATGTCGCAGCTGAGACCTAAAGCAACACGGAGGGGTCAATTAGTCTGTCAACTAGTTGTTTGATTAGCTTTTACTTACAAAATTAGTTTGCTAGCTTTCTACAGATGAATAAATAGGCATTGGTAGGACCAGAAATTTAGGCCAGACCAGAGACCGGATTACAAATGAATCCGGACGGACCCGGACTGAAATGAAGCCAAAGCCACACTATTGCATGTAACAAGCAAATAGCCAGTTGCTAATAACAGAAAAATAGCGGTCAGTCGCTTGCATTGAGTGAAAATCTCAAATGATACGAGCTCAACATACACAGCTTAAATCGGGAATTGGACGCGACTAGAATTCATAGCTGCTGGTGATTGGTCAAAGCTGAACAGTCAACTCTATCTGGTTCAGTCCACATAATACAAGGGAAACTGTTATATATTTCTTTTAAAGAAAACAACAACTCCCCTAGCATCTGGAACTTAGGCAACCACTTACCATGTATGGGGCACATTTCCAGAAAAACGAAAACATGGCGTGCAAATAAGCACCGCTACGCAACTTCTGGAGTTCATCCTTTCTGATTCCATAAATCTTCTCTAAAAATGATGCCTCCCAAGCATACAATTTAAGAACCTTAAAAGAAAGCAGCATATTCCATGCAATGACGATTTCATGCAAGCAAAAGAATCCACGACTGTGACAGAAATTCAAAGTTGTCTTATCCTACAATGGCTGGTATTAAGCTAAATATTATCAATAGTTTGTAGTGTAACTAGACCAAATAAATATGTTAGGGTTCACTTTTCAGATACTATGTCGAGTCTAAACAGTACTATTGCAAAATTGATGATAATTTGGATACAGTCAAACCTGATTAGTGGCCACCTCTATAGAGCAGCCATCTGTGTATAAAGGCCACTAATCATAACTCCAAAATAGCACTTTGTATAAAAACAATCTGGACAGAAAGGCCACCTGTCTATGAAGGTCACCTTCCTCAGATACCAGAGGTGGCCGTTATAGACAGGTTTCAATGTATGTGCTAAGCACAATTATGGAATTCATCCCCATATGGATAGTTTTCTCTGTACATGGTTTCAACAGGTATGACAACACGCAAGAAATTTGCCACAAAAGTGTGTCCATGTACGTCTTTTCTTGACGTTAATTTTAGATCGTTAGGAAGGACGTTCCATTCATGGACTGTGATGATTACGCAGCTACAGTGTATCTATCCTCAATAAAATTGTCAATGGTGCATACCCGCATGCCATTGAGAACTTCATTCATGGTCTTGCTCCTTGAATCTTTATGCTTCATCTGTTCTGTCTTAACAAGAAATCAATGCAAAACTGTTACAATTTATGACAGGAAATTGCAATCGAAAAGTTTACTAAATCTTTGCTGGCTACAACCACTGACTGATGCCTAAATACCACTCTCAGACTGAAAGAAGAAGCCTCTATTTACTTTCATTTTGGTGCTTGCTTACCGTGTTGGAGGGAGTGTCAAGTGCACCTGTCTCCCCGCTCTAAGCGTGCTAGAGACTGTATTTGGTGAGGACAGGTTACGCAGCTTCATCACATTGTAATCGCTTGCTTACACCGGCTACATTACAATATAACAACTCCCATCAACCAAGCACCGATGCCAAATTCTCACATGATGGTTATGTGTTTAAATGCTGGCTACATAAGATTAAGGTTAACCAATACCGCGGCTACAGATCCACGTGGCCATTGACAGTAGGCTAGCTAACGTGACCTCCGACCTACCTTGCTGCCAAGTATTAGGCAATAATAAACCCAAGAGGCAGTTACTCTTGCACGAGGTAGCTAGCATCACAAGCCATACATGTCGCGTTAACCTATATGCAGTGTGTCTTGTTCCTATAAGTAACAGCAAGAAGGCATTGATTCGCCACTCACCCTGTTAATGTGATTTTGTCGTAAACTCGTTTGTTCGTGTCGTCATAGAAACGTCATGTTGTCACGTGTTGCTTGTCGCTAGTTGTTACGTAACTTCGTTGTCACGTGGTATTTTGCGAATGGTTTCGTGTTGAATGTCACGTCTTGTCTTGTTATTTGACCTCGTTAGTTAGTGTCTGTGGGTGTGGTTGTGTCCTTATTAGGCTACATTTGTCAGTCTTGTCATGTGAGTTCTTCTCATTGGCTGCTTCTTATCATACAATGGTGATGTGTCTGAGTGGTGTGTTCTCGTTGCTTGTTGGAAGTCTTAGTACTCTGGTCGTGGCTTTGAATGTGTGATGTGCTCCACCTTGTGTTGTAAGTTATTTCCTATTATATTCTTCTTGTTAGTAAACTTGTGTGATTCGATTTGTCTCCATGTAATAAGTTCTTTGTTTCTCTGTCCGGCTTGAGTCACCATCGCATAGTTAATCCAAAGGTATTGTGTAGCGTCCGTCTACCAGCGTCGTTTTGGCCTTAGTTGTTTAGATACAGTCCGAATTTTATAGTATTGATTATAGTTTTAGTTTGAGTTTAGGACGCTCCGATTCTTTTTACACCCATTCCATTTATTAGTTGTAATTGTAGTCTTTATACTGCTTATCAGTGGGATTGGTACTTGGCTGTGAAAGGGAAAGTTTATGCAGCTATGCCACCTTGTGATCGTTTGCTTACACTGGCTATCTTACAATAATACAACTCCCACCAACAAAGCACAGATGTCAAATTCTCACCCAATGAAGATGAGTTTCATTTTGGTGTTTGCTTACCATACCATACCATACCATTCCCACGTCACAGCACACTTCTAAATTACCTGTAGAGCCCTCATTCTTTTGCTGACAAACATGTTAATCGGAATTAGGAAGACCATCACTGCCACGCCAGAAAATATTGAAAGATCCATCGTGTCAGAGAGGAAATACAAGGCTAAACCAATTTGCAGCGGTGCCGACCATATCATGTTGAAGTATGTGGTGATATCTTGAAGTTTTGTTGCATCCACAGCCATAAGGTTTACCATCTCACCAGCTGTAAACTGCTTGCGAGCAGTATTGCTTACTGATAACATCTATAAAGGAAACATAAAGATCTTGTCAATAGTAAACAGCTAAAATGATAAGGATACAGTCAAACCTGTACTATCGGCCACCTCTATAGAGTAGCCTGTGTGTGAAGGCCACTCTTCATAATCCTAAAATGACACTTTCTATAGAAATAAAGCTTGATAGAAATGCCACCTGTCTATAAATGTCATTTACTTTACTCCCCTAAGGTGACAGTTATAGACAGGTTTCACTGTATAAGGATAGCTGTTACACCTGTTAGAGTCTATATGAATACAGCCCCGTTGTCAACACATGTCTGTGCGCAATGACATAAAGATTTAGAGGTGTGCAGTGAAATCTGTCTATAATGGTCACCTTTGGGACCTGAGGAAAATGACTTTTATAGACAGGTGGCCTTTATGTTCAGGTTGATTTCAATACAAAGAATCATTTTACGGATAAGAAAAGTGGCCTTTACACACAGGTGGTTGCTCTATAGAGGTGGCCTGAAACACAAGTTAGACTGTAATTGTCACATCATATTCTACATTTGGGATAAATTAAAATTGACTCAGTCTATGTTAAGTCATGTTGTAAAAGCTAGATTAAAAAACAATAGCTTTGCCAAAGACGACAACGATGATACATCAATGTGGTACCTTTTGATACACTGTTCCAAGCAGTGCAGTCCGAATCCTCAAACCAGTTATAAAGGCTCGATGGAAATACTGATGCAGAAATATTGACTGAAACAATGCCACCACAAACAGTGCAACGGCATAAACGTAGCCGCGCCACCAATCGTCTGTCTTCTCATCGGCAATATAAACAATAAAAAGCCTGCAAAAGATGGAAAATAATCAAAACTGGACAAATGGCATACTAAAACATGAAACAATGTGAAGGTCAGGTTGCCAGCTTGTGGCATCAAGCAGCTTATACAGTCAAACCTGTATTAGCGACCACCTCTATAGAGAAGCCACCTGTGTATAAAGGTCACTCTTCATAACCCTAAAAGGACATTTTCCATAGAAATCAACCTGGACAGAAGGGCCACCTGTCTATAAAGGTCAATTTTTTCAGGTCCCAAAGGTGACCGTTATAGATAGGTTTCACTGTATAGGTTGACGGAAATATTGCAACAAAAGACCAACTGCAAAATGCCTAATAAACATCTCATGCTAATTGCTTCTTGTCACATAGTCATTCATTATCACAATGCTACATCATGACACTGAAAACCAAAGCAATAAAATATGTGCAGATCAGCAGGGATGCATATGCGGAGAGCCTATCAGAATAGCAGCGTTAATAAGCAAAATCATCTGATGCACAACAAACACACAAACCAGAGTAATACAAACAAAATGACACAGTAAGGATATTATCAGAAACAAACGAAAATATATGTATACTACAACACAACTGTATAACATAACCACTGTAACACATTATTGTAAAGATCTGTTTCTATGTCTTTGGTGGGAGATCCAGCCACGCCTGTCACTCCCTTCCAAGCACCTTGGAAGATTAGTTTGGTGGAGTGCACTGGCTTGCAACAACCAGCTCTAGCAAACGCAATGAACTCCCTCTCACCAACCAAGCACCAAGGCCAAAGTACTTATCTACGGTGATGAGTTTAAAATATACTACAATCAACCACTATGCAATTTAGGTTTGATTTCGGAGTTTGGTCATGTCATCAAAGGACGCATTATCAGTGCTGTAAAAGTTTCTCCTTTTATGTAACTAGTTACAAGTACACGTTCTTTCTGGAAAATGTAACTAATTCCAATTCTAATTACAGTGGTCGCCGCTTAATAAAACCACCTTCGGACCAGGTCAAAGTGGTTTTATTAAGCGACGGTTTT
>OFHS01003968.1:0-14254 GCA_900245855.1 Calvadosia cruxmelitensis | reverse complement strand
GTAAATCACTATATTCACTCCAGGAATTGGAAAAACAGACCGAAATTTGAGGGAAAATGGCACTTTTCCAAGCAAAATTTTGCACAGCTGGAGCCCAATGTCGCGCAGAGCTCGCTACGCAGATCATGAAACCTCAATTGTAGCAGATAATAAATCATAATAAATCTATTCAAATTCACAGCATCTTACCCGTTATTAGATATAATTGACCTGAATGAAAGAAGTGGACCGTTGTGACTTCACAGCATGGGCCTTGCAGAGTTTAATCTTGGAACAGGGCACCTGTTCATTTGGGGTGCCCAAAACTGATCTTCGAACAGTTGAAATGCATACTAACCACAGGTTTTCATTACTTAAAAAAAGAACTTTGGAATAATAATGATCTTTCAAACTGTAACGCGGAGCGCGAGAAAGGCAAAGCTTTGTACGCTATTTCCGGCGTAATTATTATTTTATTCAATGTGTTTAACTCAAAAAAACATTTTACTTGCAACTACTAGATAAAACCTTAAACTTGAAAAACTACATAGTCCAAAGAAATATTACAGTCAAAAAAGGCCTAATTTCACGACTATCAACATTTTACATCATCATCTAAAAATTGGCAAAAACACCCGCTGGGCAGTTATCCTAAAATGTCAGCAGCGTTCCCTCTCTGCACATACAAGCCTTTTGTGGTGGTTGTGTAGTTCCTCTTATTTTCATACGTATTGGCTGACATGTTTCCGGTTATCTTCCTGTATATTGTTCTCTTGTATTAATCTCCTTGGTATTAATGATGTCACGCTGTTATGTCCTAGCCTAGAGTCATTGTATTCTTTAACGTGAAATAGTTCTGTTCGTGTCCTCTTCATAAGATGTTGCTAGATGTAAAGCTCGTCGCGGTTATTGTCTCCGGGCGTGCCACGACACTTTTCCTCTGAAACAAATAGGAGCTATTTTTGTATGTCGACGTAGAAACGGTACGATTTAGCGGGAAACGTTGATTCCGGTAAGCAGATGGCGGCACTTTCAAGATTTTGGACAGCTTCGCTGACGCGCACTAAACACTGACAAACTGTTGCAGGTGTGGTACCATGGTTAGAAAATCAACACCACCAAAACGGTCCATGGCAAACGCCTTCGAAAAAGCGCAGCTAGTACCACCTGCTGGCACAATCGAACATGGCAAGTATTTCAAGTTCTTTGGGTCAATCTTGTCATCCGGCACCATGCAAAGATGATATTGCAAGTCTTCGAGGCATGTCGTGGGCGGCTCTGAGGCATTGGAACAGATGTTTGTTCCATCATACGATTGAACATGTGTTCCTGTGCGGATGCGAACCTTGGGTTGAATCTGATTTTTCTCAATTCGTATAAATCAATCCTAGGACGCTCTTTTGATGCATGCCACATGATTAAAGTCACAGTCCCCGCTGAATTGTGGCGTGTGACACCGTTAGGGTCTGCTGTTGTCCGTTCAAAGAGACTCGGGTTTGTAGGCCACTTCGTCGTATACTCATATCTGAATACTGAGCCCGCCAGCCACTCCACGGTGTTATCATCTGCAAGCCACCGAGATGCTCCGCCAAGAACACAGCACGGTGGTATTGTAGTGAATGTTGATTATTCTTTCTTTGGTGTTACTTTATGCAGAGGACCGTCCATATCACTATATATCAGGTCTAAGAAAATAAAGATTGTCGAGGATAGCAAATAAATCTTGTTTCTGGCCAGTCACGATGTCGCTAATTAATGCCCGAAATAGTAAATGGCCAAAAATTGATTCTTCAGGTACGCCAACGGCGACATGGAAGGGAGAAGATTGTTTATTGCCAATCGTAAGTCTTGCTATAAAATCAACATCTAATGTATCAACACGCTGATGTCTTTTATGGATGAGCACCATTCATCAAGTGTGAGAATGAATTTACCAAGTGCAGTCTCAGTGCATTTTGGGATTCATGCTAGCTGACCACTGATGACCCCATAAAATGGCTTTGTTTGAATTCCATTGAACCGTACTCTTTTCTGTTATGGTCAATTTCAAAGATTTTTCTTGGCGGTCAAAATTGTGGATTTCAGCTCAGAAACACGTGACTGTAGTAGTTTAAATCCCAAAATGCATCAGGACTGCACTTGGCCGATTGGATACATGTAGAACTTTGTGACAGGAGTACGAATTGGAGCAAAGTATGTAAATCTGAAGAAATACACAGTTTTGCCATCCAAAGCTTACTGCCATCAAGCAATGACAGAGAACTCAAATATGAAAAACGTTCAAAGTCTTCCCGTAAGGAAGAATTAACACAATTCATTCATGCACGCTGACGCACTAATACAATGGATTTCATGCCCTAGTTCCTCATAAATCATATTCCCGAAGTAAGGATGCCATATCTATTACGGCGAGACTGTACGGTTGAACAATTTATTTGTATTTGTTAATTGGCTTTGCTACCGTTGGTTTTATGTCAATAGCTGCGTTACTGTTGTTTGTATAAAGAGTAGGAAGTATTTCTTGGTTTTTAGTTCAGTAGTGAGAATAAGCACACGGGCGTGCACGGAGTAATAAGAAGCCGTCCTGCAAGAAGTGGTGTTGTCGTCTTGTTGTTGGAGCCGAGTTAAAACATACAGTCCTCAAGAGAGCCATAAGATATCGAGCAAACAATACGTGATCCGCGCCATGAGGTTACAGAAAATGCAAGTGAGATAAATAGGGCGATAATCATTCCTTCATATATGAAGGATGACCCTAGTTGAAGATAGGGTTGATGAGTCTCGCTAGACTAGTGCACATTTCCACAACCTTGGTGACCGGCTAAAGTAGACATTTCAAACAGTCTAACCAACTGAAAAGCTGCTTCTTCAGAAGTAGACTTCAAAAGCAGTGTGACATAACCATCGGAAGATCGGGAACTTTTGGATCGTAGATTTTCAAGAGCCATCGCAACATTTAATGAGAGAACTCAATAAAGTCCAAGTTTGTACTCGCTGGATTTCGTCCTCGATCACTGGAATGAAACCGTTAACCACAGTGGATACACTTGCAAAATATTCATTGGATAAGGACGCTTTTTCATTGTCATTTGAAGCTGTCTTTGTAGTAGCCATCAGGTTTGGCAACCCAAACCTTTGGGAAATTTGATATGGAGAAGCGCAGACACTCCTCCAGTTCCATCATTGGTACCACTTACGGGAGGACCCAGGTGCCCGAAGTCCATTTCGCCATCACCCTGTGGGAGAGGGCTCCGGCCGCCCCATGCAGCTCTACGACGAGGAAGCGGCTCCTTATTGCCGCCATTTGAAGTCATCGAATTTTCAATATTTAATAGGAAAGGGAGTAAGGGACAGAGGGATGCGATTGAAATTTGATGTTGGCTTTTTTGTGTTAATTTGTCAGCCACGTTTGACCATGATTTATGGCGTAGTTTATGTAAGAAATATATTATAAGGAAGAGGGACAACCGTTTCCTGTAGACGACGGTAAACAGTTTAGGGAACCTGCCTACAGTGGGGGAAGTCTGTCAACTTTAAGATAGTGGATAATGAGTTTTGAAAGTGGAACATAAGGATGTGCCTGTTAATGTAATCATTAAGTATACTTTTAATTGTTCAAAATTGTTATGATTAAGTATAATATAATATCTTAAATTAAATTTACTGTTTCCAGTAGTAAATGTACAATAGCACTGTTGACTTGACTTAGAAACTTAAATCAGTAAACCGGGAACATGAATTTACATCTCAGTAATAGAAACGTTGTACCAATCTCAGTGGAATGGAATTGATCAGGAATCAGGCTCGAATTAAAAATGGCCTGGTGTATCTTCCTGTAAATATCCGTCGAGAAGCACTTCTTGTAATGGGGCTTGTAAATGCATAACTTATAATACAAAACATCTTTTACATTGCATTATAATTTTTATTCCAGACTTTGGCCTTGTTGAGAGACAATGTTGAGACCAACGCTAAATGTTCCCTCTATGGTATGCAAGCTTTGGCGTTGGTCACCGACAAACTTACGTGACGTAGAGCTTTATAATGATACCCTGTTGCAGAAAGTATTTACAAGAACAATATCTTGCAATGAAAATAGTTTGTTATAATTTCCATCCATTATTTGGCGTTACTTAGTGGTAAGTCTTCAATTGATTTGATTTACACCAAAATATGCAATCGGATCTCTTGGGAGCATGGTGCAAACTGAAATATTACTTTAAATAGCTTTTTAGCGTGCAAAGGGTTGTGAATTTGAGGAAATCCTGGAGAGATCATTCTATTTGCTGTTTCTATTAGATTTTGGAAGGTGCTGGATTAGCCACGTAAAGAAAGTTTCAAGCGACGCAAATTTTACGGTCGATTGCAGATGAAATTCCAGTAACCAGTTGCCATATCCCAACGTGGACCCTTTGTGAAGAGCCGGCCGGTAGGGTACTACGGTCCACTTCATTCATTCACGCCAGGAAAATTTCATAATCGATTAACTGAGATGAATTTGAATGATTTTCCTTTGGTTGGCTGCATGCTGTGGTTGAGGTAGTTTGACCTGAGCAACAAGCAGGTAGAACATGAGGAAATAAAAGGGGCTCTTAATCTAAAGAGCAGACACTCGTATTTGACACCCTGCACGCTATACAGTGAATTTGGATTGCAAACATTTTACGAAATGAAGTTTTCAACACAATTCCTGATCTGCCTCTTGGCATGTACGTTAACATCAGGAATAAGAACTTATCGAAGCAAACAATATTCTAATGATCCAGGTAAGATTTTTACTGACAGACTCCATTTAAAATATCCATTGATATAATTTAGTAAGTTGAAATATAATGCGATACAGAATCAAATAATTTTATAACATGAAATTTTCGATTCTCGCAATCTGATTGGCTAAGAGCCGCGTTTGGAAATTCGACTGAAAACCGGGTTTTAAAAATCCGCGAGATGCATTTATTCATGATTCAGAATGGCGCAAAAGGTAAACATTACAGACATTACCCCAAGCTTACACGCTTGGGATTAACGAGCAGTATGCTAGACCTTGGCACTCCCGAAATGTGTTTCCAGCATACGTCTACGGAGGAAATTAACAAACTGCTTGAAAGTGTCGACTCTAAAAGTTTTGACTTGACGCAAACTGTCTTATGTGTTGCCTACCGGCTGCGGCTGCGTGCAAGGCACGTGATTCGAGTCACATGATTACATGCTTCTTCCTTACTGGCCATTTTGACGAGTAATGCATGCTTGACACGTGATATTTTTCCCACGGGAGTTGCTACTGATGTCTGATTGGTTGCATTGGTAGTCTAACCGAAATTTGATCATTCTTGGGAGAACGTGAGATAGATCAGTAAAACTTAAAACTAAACAGTCATTATTCATGTTATAAACGATTTACCACATGGATTTCTATGTTTGGATTGGATTTCCAAACACTCGGGACTTTGGGAGACACTCTCAAAGCTAGAAAACACTCGCCAAAGGCTCGTGTTTTCTTACGCTGTGCTCGTGTTTGAGCCTTCGGCGAGTGTTTTCTAGCTTTGAGAGTGTCTCCCAAAGTCCCGAGTGTTTGGAAATCCAATCCAAACATAGAAATCCATGTGGTAAATCTTTAATAATAGTCTTAACCATAGTTTGGAATTTCAATCGTATTGAAAGTAGCAGTCTTAATGATGCTTTTCGTACCTTCTCCTGTTTGAAATGATGTATTAGTGATGAAGAATGTAAATGAAGAAGATGTGAAGCATCTCTGTTAATTTTAAGTAATAATTATAGGTGTGTGTTTATGCCAGAGGTACTATACGCTACCCCCTTGTTTAACAGTAACCGTACTTCTGACGTCACCATCGTGTCATAATACTATCGGATGGGATAGCGAGCTCGTTTTCAAGGTGTACACGAATGTCATGGCAACTAAGTTATTCATATACAACCGAAAAGTCAAAATAAATTCCAACTTGAAAACAAGCATCACTACACACGCCAAAACATTTTTCTGAAATTGCAAACAATGTCATCCTATTTAAAGATGATCATGCATCAATTCAATTAACCAAACAAATTAGTTCTGAATTATTGGCAAAATTGTATTCTGTTACATGGTATTACATTAACAATGCGCTCCGATTTTAGTCTTTGCTTTAAATTGACATGACATCCATGACAGACATCATAATTATGTTAACGTCTACAAAGTATTGGACTGAAAGACTTCACGCGATATAAAATTAATGAGGTGTCAGATTAAAAGTGTTCAATAATGGTTCAGTATCAATCAAAATAGCTCTTGTTGCCAGGCAGGCAAAATATATTAATGTGATTCCATCTCTGGCTGACCTGATATTGCAATTTCTTATTTTTGCGTTTTTCTTCATTAAGAGGATGAAGACACAGACAGTGACGACACAACAGAAGATCAAGATTCTGACAATGATGACGATGATAGTGAAAGACGTGGCGCAGTTCCAAGTGACGCAGGTAAGTTACATAACGACGAGGACATAATTCTTGAAATAAAGTATACAATAATAACATAGACGATGTTTTCCTATTTCTGAATTTCTGCAATCTACTATGAAACTGTCTGTCTTCTTGGCCACTAGCCACCAGTCTGAATGTCTCGCTTTGTAATGTCGAAAATATATTTGACCATGCGTGCTGCTGGAGCATACTTTAAGGAACAAAAACTTATGAGCATTGACTAATTTTGAAGTTTGCTGTGCGTCTGTTCTGGTATATGCCTTGGGATTATTGCTTAATTGCATTAATCGCAGAAAGATTGTAAGCATGCTTCTTCCACGTAGCACTGACTAACGTCAAACAAGTACCAATAATATTATATGATTCGTTGAGAGATCCTTATACTAGGGACATGCTAATGAAGCTTAGCAGCAGAGACGAAATGGATTGCTAAAATCAAGTCTGTATAGCTACAACCGTTCAAGGTCTAAAAATACCGCTAAAATTGGAGAAACCCATTGCTCAGAAATGCCTAAATGAAGATAGAAGCTCTAGCTGTTGAACCAGGGCTCATTTATCAAAGTATAATGATCAGTTCTTGACCTTGAAACAATGAACGTTAAACAAGTCATGTTTTCAATAATTCAATATGAAATCTGACCTGAAATTACTCAAATAAAAATCACGAAGCTCCAGATTTGCTATCTGTGTTATAGCAAGAGATTCTTATTGCATTGCTCTCATTCCCATTGGAAAAAGAAAACGTCACATTGTTCATGAAGACGAGACATGATATATAACATTTTGCATATGGAAATCTGGTTGATGTTATGATGCAATTTTTGCAGGTTTGAGAATTTCTGCATGCTTTTTATTAGGTTTTGCATGTGCACGTATACATGTGTAGCCATTCGTTTCTGTTTACATTGCAGAGCCTTTGGCAAGCATGGGAACACCTCTTCGACATGGAGGTGGGCTTTGCGTTGGGAGAGAAGGGAAAACTTCAACCGTCTCCCTTCAAAAGGAATGCCAAAACTTTTACATGACAAAGAAGGGAGCAATAGTCCACAAAGACAGTAAGCTTTGCCTTCATTCCCCAAAGACGTATAACAACGGCTTTATCGTACTATCAGATGATTGTGAGAGCACTAAGTCCACATGGGAAATTACAGAAGGAAATACATTGAAGAACGCTTTTTCGGAAAAATGCATACATCCACATAATGGGCGGTTGGATTCCGCACCAGGAACAAAGATCGTTGTTTTCTCTGGCTGTAACGATGAAGCAAGACTGCATTTCAAGTTTGACAAGGTGAGATTCGAGTATTTTAGTTTTTGAAGATGAGCAGCCACTATTTCTTTAATACGTCAACATGCTAAAACTGTCTTGAAGACTATGTGGGCGTGCAACGACTGCTAGTACAGTTTCTCTCACAAGGGCAGAGAGAATACGATTACCAATTGGAGAAGCAGTTCACTCTTCAGATGAAATGGCCATCCTTATCCCTAATAAATCAAAGAAGCAAAGATCTTCTACAACCATTGATTTGGCTCTACTGCTCTGTACAATTAAATTACTCCATCTTCGAAACCTCTTTCTTGAATCTGCTTGTAATGCTTCAGATTCTATGTTGACGAGAAGAGATCCTGATGTTTGATATGCTCACTCAGTGATTCCACATGCAACTCCTTAAAGTATAAAAGTTATTGTAAATTTTCAGAACTATTAAAACTCTGATTATTCTCTTTTGCAACAATGTAATGCAGAATTGGGCAAGCATAATATCATTGCAGTTTGAGAACATTGATATATCTTCTCTCTAGAAGTTCTTTCATTCATGCCAGGTGTCGAAGAAATAACATTTGCCATTGGTTATATTTGACAGATTCTCGCTACCATCACCCATTCCGGAGGCTTATGCGCTAAATACAACGAAAAAAAGAAGAAAATAGTGCTGATGGAAAGTTGCCCAGACAAATTTGAAATCAGCAAGTCAGGACGAATTATTCATACCCCAACTAAAAAGTGCATGATACCTCTTGGTGAAGAGAATGATTCTCGCATTGGTTTAACATCAGATTGCAAATCACCAAAAACAGTATTTATGAAGACGCCAAGCAATTCTATTGTTCACAAATCAACTGGAAAGTGCTGGCATCCATATTGGGGAAGTGCAAATCCAGAAGTAGGCAAAGAGATTGTCATTTACAACGGATGCAATGAAAAGAGATTGACCTTTAAGATTGACACTGAGTGACAAGAGAGAAGGCCGCACTAATCCTGTTAAGGTGAAAGAATGAAAATAATAATATCGAAAGAAAAGGAAAAAAGAAAAAGAAGTAAAAAGCAAAAAGAAATTGCAATAAAAGAAAATGTATTTCTAGTGGTAGCTTTTGAGTAATTTTTGCCTGCGGCTCGTGATTTTCTGGTGCCTTTCTCATGTCTCACTATACGCTTCTCTCGTCTGATAAATGGCCATATCCCAGGACTGCTGTGCGATAAATGCTTATTAAACATAACTGTGTTCTGCTTTATGCGTTTCTTCCATGCCAGGTCAGTTAATAATAATATAGACGCTCCTCTACATGAAGAGGCTTTCCCTCTTCCTCTTAATACAAATATTACATAAACTACGCCATGAATCACGGTCAGACGCGGCTGACAATGTAACATCAAAGAAAGACAAATCAACATTCAATACATCACCATGCGATACCACCCTGCTGTGTCCTTGGCGGCGCATCTCTGTCGGCTTCCAGGTGATGACGTCGTGGAGTGCGGGCGGGCGTAGGGCTCAGATCTCACGAAATGGCCTACAAACCCGAGTCTCTTTGATGGGACAACAGCAGACCCTGACCGTGTCATACGGCTCAATTCAGCGCTGGCTATGATGTTAGGCCAGTGGTAACCAAGGGCATGCATCGGAAGAGTGTAACAAGATGAGTTTAGACGATTCGAAACTGAATCAGACATAACCCAAGATTCCCATCCGTACAAGAACACAGGCCCAATGTTAATGGTCAGTTACTTTATTGAAGGCATCTACTTCAAGCAAGAAAATTTCCGCTGTTCCAGAATTTCTTCACACGTTTTATCCAACACCATCCAAAATCTAATAGAAGCAGCAAACAGAATGATTTCTCCAGGAATTCCTCAAACTCACAACTGGTCGTACGCTACTGATAACTATATATAGCAGTATTTCAGTTTGGACAAGAATTTCACGCGCTTCGGTTGAATATTGGTATAAATCAAATCAATGGAAGACTTAGCATTATAAAGCATCAAACAAGGGATGAAAAATATCATAAGGAATGATCAGAATCAACAATCATAAATCATTATTCATGACATAGGAAGAACATGTGGCGATGGTCAAAATAATGTCTCTGTAACAGGATCAACTTAAATCCGGAATAAAAACTATAATTCAAAGTAATGTAAGTTGTGTATTGATAAGAGACATAACAAGGAGTGCTTCTGGACGGATTATTACAAGAAGATATACAAGGCCGTTCTCAAATCGAGCCTCGTTCCTGATCAATTTCATTCCACTGAGATTTGGCACGACATCTCTATTATGTAGCTTCAAATTAACATTTGTGATTACCTGATTTCAGTCACAAAGTTACGTCAATAGTATTATTATACATTAACTACTGAAAACAGTAAACTTCAATCCAAGACTGATATTATGTTAAACGCAATAATAATACATTTTGAGCAGTTAAAATTAACGTTACGTTACAGCACGTGCCTCGTTAGAAGCGACAATCAGCATTCACATTTCACAATCTAAAAGTTGGCAGACTGCATCCACTTGTTAAGCTTTCTAAAATCGTTTGCATCATTCTCTTTTTGAACCATGAAGGTGCGGATCTTTTGAATCAAGTAGGACAACGAAATTTTTCTCCTGTTTCCTTGATCACGAGATTATTAATTGCATTAAAAACTTGGTATCCAAAGGCATGTCGCAGTAGAGCGCCATTGACGTAATCCAATGTTCACATTCTTACAGAAACACATGTTGAATCTTGAGACGAAACAGACGTACGTTCAATTTCTGGGCAGCATGAGCTGACTGTCGAGCAGGTAGACAATGTAAACGCCACGACGAATTAATAACGATACTTTCTATTTATTTTCCGATTCTATAATAACAATCACTCTGTTCGATCTCTCGACCAACTAATTAAATAACTAATTAACTTTTCTTTATCCGCCTAGGGACATGATCATGCTGAAGTTAAGTACGAGGCTAAACTTCTTACAGTAATTATTAATTTTTAAATTTATGACTACTGTACTTATAACCTGATAAATACACAATATCTACAAGCAGATTATAGAATCAATCCAATCTCAGAATGAGTTAAAATATTTTAAATATGAATATAATTAATAACAAAATGTCTCCTGAACAATAACCAAATTATGTTTACAATTAGTTTAGTCGAGCCCAGATATGAAGTTACATGCTGATAGTTTGTCACTAATCGCCAGCTCGAGGAAGAGTAATAGATCAACCGGGAATTTTCCCCTCAATGCATGCGGGAAAGCTGTGGCGGCAGAACATTTCTTCCAGAAATTAAACCTATTCTTTGGATAACAATGTGATATTACTCAAACTCATTCAAGGAGGTTTGAATTGCTCTCAATTTAACTGAAACTAGTCTTAGTCCTTTTCATCAGGAAAAAGTCAGTATGTCGAACTACAAACCGTATTTGCCACTAGCTATTCAATGTTCAATAAGATTCCATATGTATTTCTTTGATTCGTCAAATGTTAGGACCTTTTTCAACCACTTTAAAAATTGCGACTTCATTGAGCAAAGGCCTTTAAAGTTGAACCAATGTTTGTTACATTATATAAATGTTCTTTTGATTTTGGTGTAAAGTTAAGAGATCGACAATAATTATTTCAAAGTAGGGGAAACTGAGCATAGACATATTTAAGACATGAATGTATGACCCTCTGCTTTTTACCACGAGTGCTATCAAAGGTGGAAATCGAAAGATAATATAATAACATATCTGGCTAATTTTGACTTGACATTTAGCTCTCCCTTTCATCCAGTGGCTGAAGATGCTTGCTGCATTACTAGGATAATTCAAAAGACTACACTTGCGATAATAAATGTCTAGACTTGCTTGATAAATCAGTCCTGTCGTATCTTAATTGCTGTTACTTGCCATATGTTGCATATCAATCTTTGTGAATTAACATCACGAAAGACGGCAGGTGATTGGCGGAACATGATGAAATTTTGATGATAAAAAAACAGCTGCTTGAGCAGTTTTGGCGCTCTTCAGAGAAAGAATTGTGAAAGTATGCATATTTACGCCTCAGCGGCCCTTGTCAAAGTCGATGGAATGCGGTTGGATTAGATTTATTTATTTTTGTGGTAGGGGGGTGGGTGATTATTCCACAGTCCACAGCTCGTGATTTGATTGGATCCAAACTTTCGAACATTTCATTACCGGTCCTAGTCATTTGAGACATGCAGAGCTACAATCGGACTCTATATTCACCATTGGCTATACGTCGCTATGAGTTCCCGTGAGATAGAGCACTGCAGTCAAAACCAACCATTCTTGGTGTGGTATTCGAGTTTATTGGTTTTCGTTTTCATTATCTTTATCACTACGTGACAATCTTCTTTGAATTCATGCAGAGACACACAGGACCAGACTGTGATTGATTTTGAACAGACACACTGTAGAAACGCTTTAAATCTTTTACAATATAGATCGAGAGCTAATATAGATGTAAATTGGGTTTGTTTACGTTGTAGTATGTTTGTGGGTTTATATTTATGAACAACGGCATGATATGCGGATTACAGTCAGAAGATGGGAATAATTAATTAGAATCAAATAGTAAATAGCAAGATAGATTTTCATTAGATAAGCGTTTTTAAAGGTATAAATATTCGATGCATATCGAGGTTTGAGAGAAAGAGAATTATATGCATTGATGGCTCTAACTGCGAAGGAGGACTTGTGTCGCTGAATTTTGAACTGAGGATACTCTCTAGGCGCCCGTGTGGTGTGATAGGGTTAAATTATAAGCTAGCATCAATATATAAATATGACCATTAATAACTTTGTAATAATAAATTAAATCAGCATATAGGCATCGTCGTTCAAGACTCTCAAGGGATAACAACTGCATGGGAGAGGGATAATCTATATCTTTATCAACATGAATGGCTTACGTGATACGGCGTTGCGTCGACTCAATAAGAAAAAATTCCTACAGTTTGGCCGGATTCCACACTTGACTGGCGTATTTGACTGGCATATTTAACGTTTGATATAAGAAATGTGCGTAATTATCAGCTGAGCATTAGTGTGTCTCATATCAAGCTTCTACAAAATTCCATCGGGATTCTCGGAAATTGCCTAGAAGGGAAAGCACTTAGCGTTGCCATCTCGGCGCTATACGTTACATGAAGTGGATGCTCTCAATAAAGTAGCTGACCCGGCACGGAGACAACGGAGAAAACAGAACAGATCTATACGTTATGGCGTTTAACAATATGTATGGCAAGGAAGCCAATCACAATAATGCTCTCCAATCTACAATATGATCGTTCTGACAATGAAATTAGCAGTCCCAGATCCATACAAGATCCGCTAGTTTCCAGAAATTGCTCAAAAGCTACCACAAGAAATAAAAATTCTTTTTATTACAATTTCGTATTCCTTTTTATCATTTCCATGTTCTCACATATTCAGAGAAGTGTGCGGTCTTTCATCATGTCAATAGGAGTCAATACTGAATGCCAATCTCTTTTGATTGCATCCGTTGTAAATGACAACCTCCGTGCCAATTTTTGGTTTTGGGCTTCCCCAGTATGGATGCCAGCACTTTCCAGTTGAGCTGTGAACAATAGAATTGCTTGGCGTTTTCATAAATACTGTTTTTGGTGATTTGCAATCTGATGTTAAACCAATGCGAGCATTATTCGCTTCACCAAGCGGTATCAAACACTTTTTAGTTGGAGTATGAATAATTCGTCCTGAAATACTGATTTCAAATTTCTCTTCGCAACATTCCATCAGCACTATTTTCTTTTTCTTCTCGTCGTAGGTAGCGCATAAGCCTCCGGAATGGGTGATGGTAGCGAGAATCTGTTAAAATATAACCAATGACGAATGTTATCTTCTTTGGCATCTAACACGAATGGAAGAACTTCTATAAAGTAGTTATTTTAATATTCTAAAAATGCAATGATAATTAATTAATATAATTCTTTGATAAATTATTTTGAAACCAACATTGAATTCTAGCGATATTCCAGTATCGTGTTTCTGCAATACAATAAAATCGCAATAACATTCTGCCTAACAAGTTTATATACAAAAATGCAACATTACCTAAAATAAATTAGCTTATAAATAGTATTTTACAAATTAAATAGTTCTTGCAGGTAATCCCTTGACTTTGCTTCTGCTGTGGAGTCGATAGTTTTTTAACCATGATAGATGAATTCCTTTGTTTCATCGCCAAAATCATTTATATTATAATTGTAATTCTGTCAAATTACAGTCATGTTTCTGGAAGATGTAGCAAATTGTTGTAGCTACCTACTGTATTTCTCCTGTGGTTGTAATTGTAACGAACTAAAAAAATAAACTAGTCAATCCACCACTTTTCCTTTGTGAAACACACTACCGGAGGCTTTTGTGAGGGCACAATCGACGCAAAATTCAAACAGGGCTTAGAAATGATAGTCCTTAAGTATAATACTTATGCTAGTGTATAACTTATACTTATATATACTTATATACTTATATACTTATATA
>OFHS01003967.1:1826-15197 GCA_900245855.1 Calvadosia cruxmelitensis | reverse complement strand
TGAAGAGTGGAGACCCTCCGGCTAACACACTTCAACTGTGAGACCAAACATCGTGTGAATCTTATTGTCATTCTTAATTTATACTGAGAAACCGATGTTTTTTAATAAGAGGACAGGAAATTACAGAGAGCTAAACTCAAATGCCAAATTGGATAATTTCCTTTGTTCTGTAAAAACACGAATATGGGAGCGTTAAGTCTAAACTAATTAAAGAATTCTATTCAATTGGTCATTTCCTCTTTAAATATAATTTTACTGTATTTAATTAATATAACCAATCATTCTATTTTGATTTGCTACGTGATGGATTTAACGATCTCTCTATCGCTGCTGATATAAACGATTAAATTAGTCCTAAGAATTGAGCGGTGATGATAGCCTCGCACAGAAAACGATTACGTCCATACACGATCGATTTAATTTAGCTCGTGATTGACAGCTGTCAGTATTATAAATCACAAACTCATTTTGTACAGTTTACTCTCTCTGACGCCGATTACAACATTTTCGTCAGTAGATGGTCAGAGGGGAATAAATATTATGAAAATTGAAGATTGTGCTTTGAACGCGAAATCCTCTTACTGTGCTCGTAATGGAAGAGTAGCGAATTATGAATATGTGTTTGTGTGCGGTCTGTGAGCTTTCGTAAGCTTCACTGTACTGTACCAATAATTACCTGCACTGATTACGGGTTTGCGATGGTAAAAAAATGTCTAGTAAAATAATACTAATTGGCACGTTGCAAAAACAACTTGCTAAAGACGCTTTCACACGGTGCAATTCGTTGCTCGCAACACGGACGTTGATCACCTGCCCGCAGGACAACAATTATTGCTACGAATGTACGACTCGCCATTCACACGATGCAACAAATTCAAGCCAAATAACAAGATTCGACTGTTCGTCCACAGACTAAATAGTCGTACTTTTAATCGGTCGATACCTGTAACAGAAGGATAATTTACGGGAGATAGGATATTTAAAGCATATACATTGAATGCATTACACAATTATTGTAAGATGACTATCAAAGTAAACTTTGATATCGTTATTTTTTCTACATCTAGCTGTATTTTTACTGCATTTAGTCCTTGGAGCGATTTGCTTCGGTTTGTGCTGACATGAAATAAAGAAACTGGATTGGAATTTTCTTTTTATCTCCACGCTGGAGCTTGTAAAGCACGCATTTTTATGTGAGCTTAGCCAGCATTGATAAATACGTACAAAATTCAGTGATGTCATACCTGCCAGAATTCCACTTGATCAAATCTGGTGTTCTGCAGAAAAATGAACGTGCACTTCTAAAACACTATGCCAAATATATATTACAAGGTTATTGTTTAAAGGAATATAGTCTTAAATCTAGTAAAATAATACCTGGGCATGTTGCAAAAAATTACTAAACCGAAAAAAAGCAATATTTCCATTGTTCTTCCGCAGTCTGGAGTCGTTTCTTTAGAAGGTCGATAATTGTAACAACGTGTAATAGTTTAGAACAGTTCAGAACAGATTTTTCAGCGCAAAGCTCTCGACCAGACACCCTCCACACTAAGCAGATCCTAGCATGTCATCTGTTTTCAAATAACACAAATCCCGAAGGATGATTGTATGCTGCTTGTCTGTTCTATGCAACCACGTGTGAATGCTGGCTCGCTTTATACGCGCGGGGGTATTTGGTTAGCAATGAAGTCTGCTACTTACTGACACAGTGTAGATTCAAGCTCCGTATATATCTTCTCTTTAATCTCAGTTGCGTTGTGCTGGTTATTCGCTGAGGGCCATCTCCAAAGAAGCCACGATTGCAAATGACTGCGTTCACTGCTTTTGGATTTGATGACAGGACAGTGACACTGAGGCGAGGTGATATGATTTAAACAGACGTAGAATTAAGAAGCTCAGCTCTTTTGCTCAACAATGGATTCACGATAAGTAATTCGATTGTAGCCAGCAAAGAAGGCCGGGTGTGGTGAATGATACAACGATATCTCTATTACTTTGCGATAAAAACACGATCTTATTCCCCGTTTTAGACACGCATCGTTAGTTGTTATAGTATGGCGCATGTAATGGAAACAATGTAAGAACAAGGGGGTTCATGCTCTCTCTGGTCTGTTCAAATAGGCGTTTGATTCAATCCTGACCATCCTGTTGCTAATTTTATCATCGATGGCATTAAATGGTCCAACCGCGCAATGACAGACCTCAACTCACCACGAATGAAATGTTGCTTCATCTCAAACATCAAATATCTTACTTTGCGATTAGTTGATTGCTCGTGCTGTTACTAAAAGCGTTTAATCCACTTTGGATTTTGGATCTGATCCGGAAGCACAATCCTCAAGAGCTGCGTGAAAGACACTGAGGATCGGAGATCCAAGCTTTCCTATCGCTGTTACGGAATATAAAGTGTTGATCGAAAACTCGTTAAGCACGGTTTCCCTTTAATTGCTTTTGTTAAATNTCTCCTTCAATCCACAATACCTTCATGCCAAAGACTACTGCTGACAAATATGAGGTCGTCTGCCAATAGAGACGACCAATCATATTCAACTTGTCCCCAGTACTTGTGGCGGATTCTAGAAGGGGCCAGGCAAAAGCTGCGCCATGTAAATGCTCTGTAGGAGAGGAGGTCCTTGATCCGAAGGGGCTATAGACCAGAACCCACGACCAGAACTAGACGCCAGATCTAAACCAAGAGGGCTGTCCGCACTCAAGGAATTTGGATAGTACGGAATTGAGTTGCTCTTGAAACAGTCAAATTGGCAAGGCAGTCAATTAACGTACAGTAATCATTATCCAGGATTGATTGAAATATGATCGACATAATTAGCGTCGCTGCGAAATCAGTGACAGAAATAATCTTGCGAGTCAAGAAATAGGCTTGCGAGTCAAGAGGCGTTTCTCCCTTACAGTGAATTCCATTTTCTTAAAACTTCTCTAACATTAAAACGCAAACTTCCATAGGGGGATACTGATTAATTTGGGTTACTCAATGTGACGTCATATCACGAAGCAGCATTTGCGCCAATGGACAAAGTGTTGAATTATTTGACCACGATTGGATGCGCCAGAATGCGTCTAGTTCGCGTCTTGCAATGACTGCGTTTCAAGGTTCATATTCGAATAATCCATTTCGCAAGTTGCAATTAAGACTCCGCCTGAAATGCATACAAGAACAACAAATAAAATGGTTTAGGCTTCTGATAAAAGCAAATCGCATGCGACATAAATAAAACACCCAAAGTTAACATGAGCAGCGATTATAATTGGCGCGTGACGTTCAGTGGTCATTTGACTTCGACACGATGTTTAAACTAGTACAGTGAAACCTGTCTACAACGGTCGCCTGTGGGACTTGAGAAAAATGACCTTTATAGACAGGTTTTCTGTCCAGGTTGATTTCTATAAAAAGTGTCATTTTTGGGTAGTGAAGAGTGGCTTTTATACACAGGTAGTTGCTCTATAGAGGTGGCCACTAACACAGGTTTGACTGTATTACAAAATGCCTTTCAGTGATCCATATCAACGGGCAATGTGTCGTAATTTTCCAAACGCGGAATTAATCCACAAACACATAATAACACATATAGGTATCAATAGCGGCTACTCTACATATTTAATTGATATATTATTCCACATACCTCACTCGCAATTTACAACGATGCGAAATCTGTTCACTGGTATTCTATTTAAGTTAGATTTACATAATCCAATAGGATGCCCATTTGCAGCGGCATTTACTGCGTCGTGGCATCATCAGTTGCGTCTGATTACTCACCATCTGGGATTCTGGCGGTGCTTTGATTGGAATGGCGGCTGGTCGCTGTTTGTTACGAGCCTCTTCTTCAGCCAGATTGCCCTCGGGTTGGACTACCTGCCGCGGTTGTTGCTGTTGTTGTTGTTGTTGTTGCATCTGATTTGGAATGAACAAACCCCCCGCCTGAGGCACGAACATCTGCAATGTAAGTACAGAGATATCAGAGCGATAACAGGAGACATCTGTTAAGGTGGAAAAATAAAGACTTCTGAGATAATGAAGAAAGTAGATGGTTATGTTTTTCACACATTGTTAAAGCTTCCATGTTGGAATTCAAACTTCTTTCTTTGTGGCACGCTCCCATCAATTCAAGCTAACAACAACTGGCAGTGTACTAAAGAGCAGGTGGTAGTTTTCTTGCATGTTTAGCAAATTCAACAGCGTGTGACTCACCCGTGGCGCCATCATCTGATTCATCATCATCTGATATCTGAAACAAAACAAAAAATAACAAAAAATGAGGAAAAAGAATCAAAACCAACAAAAGAGGAAGGACATTCATTACTGAGTGGCAGAAGCACCAGCGAACAGGTGCGAATCTCAGCGAGGTCCGCATCCTGAACCATGTTGCTGGTTTGGTGGGGAAGGTAATGTAAGGCACGGTGTCGCACCTTTGCCATCGTCACTAGTGACAGGTTAAAGTACAGTGAAACCTGTCTATTACGGTCACCTTTGGGACCTAAGGAAAATGACCTTTATAGACAGGTGCCCTTTCTGTCCAGGTTGATTTCCATAGAAAGCGTCATTTAGGGTTACAAAGAGTGACCTTTATACACAGGAAGCTGCTTAATAGAGGTTACCGCTAATACATGTTTGACTGTAATAGCTTCAGAAAAGGGAGTCAATCATCTCAACCATAGTGGTGAGACTCGGAGAAAATTGACTTTCCATCAGAGGCACAACAACAACTGTTATACGTTTAAAATGAAGAGAATCACATACTGTTCAGGAGATAATTGCTGTGGCATCGGCATGTTGTCGCCATGTGATACTGGAGGGTAAGCAGTTGGCGGTCGAGGCATCTGGTTAGGCATCATATACCCGACGCCATGTTGTTGTTGCGGAGGAGGAGGGAGCATTTCTGGAAAAGAATGGACAACAATCGGTTTACCAACGAATATTCCAATTTTATATAAGCCAATATTTTGCACATTGCTTGGATAGCAAGTTCATCCTTTAACTGAATTGAACCAAACCGTCAACTGGCAACCCAGCAGCAAGAATAAAGCCGTCCTGCGAACTGATGATGTAAAATAAGACAGCATATTCCACAATTCCAATAACTTCATACCTCCCATCGGTTGTTGCTGATCGACGACGTTCACCTGCTGCGACATCATCTGTTGCTGTTGATGTTGTTGTTGTTGCTGCCGGAGTCTTAGTTGCTGCATTTGGAGCTGAAGCATTTGTTGCTGGAAAAACTGCTGCATCATCATTGCATTACTGCCTTCTGTCTCCATGGCTACAACAAATCGAGAAAACGTAGACGGAGTATGACAGAGTGCTTTCAGTATAGATGGTATGCCTGTGACGCCCTTCTTGGGAACACTAAAATGGTCTTAATAGGCAGGTGACCTTATTCTCAGGTTGAGTAATGTTTTTTCGACTTCATTCTATTGACCACTATCGTATTGCATTACAGTGAAACCTCGTTAATATCAATATGATTTTCCAGTCAAAAATCCTGATAATAAGCGGGTCGTGATATTAAGCGGGTTAAAATAGTTGATTTTGACAGAGCTTGGTTTTCAAAGTGAAGTGATATTAAGCGGGTTGTGTTATTAACCGAGGTGATATTAACGGGGTTACGCTGTGTTATTCTTGCGCTTTTCTTTTCTTTTTCTGACTGCCATTAATTCGGGTCATATCTCATAAATGTTACAATGATCAACACAAGTGAAGGCAACGTTCTACAAATGGATATATCTTAAAGTCATAACAACAATGGTATCATATGATGTATTCAATTTGTTAATTTACTTAGCTGCATAAGCCAATTATTTGTGCTTAACAAAAGGATACCGCCAACAGTGTCATGTTGACCAATGTGTAAATGCAGTGAAGGTAATTTTACAATTGCACCTCTCTGTTCACACAATTATAGTTGAAATAATTACATCATCTATCTACAAGGGGGCAAACCCAGTGGTGAAAATCATCATCTGTAAAACAGTGGTACAAATCCCAGATTGTACAACTGCTACGTGACAATCAATACTCTGTACAAAATCATGTATTTCTGAAACATCAGACCGTCTGACCATTCAAATGACCACTCACCAGGTGCTTGGGCATTGGGTTGCTGCAACATGGCCGCCATCTGAGCTGAGTAGATATTATCTTGTGGGTATCCTACAAGCAAAGAACAGAAGTCTTATTAGTTTAAATCAATCAACAGACCTCCCACTGAGTCGCTTGAACGCAAGACTAACATATGAAACTACAACAATGAATCAAACAACACCCACAAAACACAACACGCAAACATCCATGCCTTTTACGTACAACTATTGTCTGCCTTTATTTATAACCTACTGGATAAGTCCCCACAACAATTTTCCACGCATTTGAAGGCTGTATAATGAATGCTATGTACTTGAAACTGACAAATAAGCAGAACAGCACTTGCATGCTATCCTCTCTTGAGAGTTAACGCATACTATCTTAGTGAACAACACTGTGCCTATGACAAGACAACTAGTGGTCGTTATAACTAGATATCACTGAGTCAATTTTTGAAACATTTCCTGCCAGCTAACATATCTAAATGAAGTGAAACTGTCATACAACAGATTCTTAGATATTGAACATACCAAGCTGTTGATAATACTGAGTCTCCTCTTGCATTGTGGGGAATGCGGGCGTGAACTGTGCCTCTGCACCTTCCCCAGAAGCAACCGCGTCGGATCCTCCTTGTTGCTTGGGACGTTGTGACGAGTATCGCTTGGGTTTAGCTGACGCTTTTGGTTCTATTAAAGAACACAGTAACACAAATAGCAAAATAGGATTGCATTTAATAATAAAACCATATGGACATGTGTGATAACTGCTAAATACACCTCTAACAAGAACTACATGGACCGGTGCAAAGGATAGATAAGTACTACCGAACCCTTTTAACATCACAGGGTTTGAGCTATGCCATTGCTTGATATCACACTGTCAAAATTCCACAAGGTTACAATTTTATCAGTTTAATATAAGCTCTATTGATGCAAACTTGGCTATTGTTATGACTCATATAAAATTGTGTTTTGCCCAACGACAGTGATAATTGCTGAGTTTAACTGTACGGATTGTAGGCATACACCAGCAGCATTTGTGAGCCACATGGCATAAATCTTTACAAGAAACAACAAGCAAGCGAATGACCTCGTGACCTAAAAGGCCTACCATTATCATGCATCTCCTCTGCATCCTCAAATTTCTCCGTGTCTTCTGCAAACAGAACAGAAACACGTGAAAATTCAATAAGGCAAAGTTCAGAAATAAAACTCACTCTTCATATGCGACGTCATAAGCCAACATTACCATCTTGCAACTCTTTGGTCTTCTTTTGAAGATTCTTAATTTTCTCCTGCATTTTCTCCTTTTTCAGCTCTTTGGCAAAATCAGCAGCAGTCTTGTTACCTTTCTTGAGGCGATCACTGACGATGCCTCTGCCTCGCCCTTTAATCGATGCGGTTTTGTTGGCTTGGGACGTGCTGTCTTCTTCTGCTGATGTTGACGATTTTGCAAGCTGTTTCTCCTGTTGCGGTTTTTTCGATCTAAAGATTTCAATATCACACACAATCAGATACAATGCCAAACAACGACCCATTATAAATGATCAGGACGTCCTTTGAAACAAGAGAACCTGAAAGCGCTTAGATTAATTAAAGTACGGTGCAACGCAATCACCCAGAAACAGCATTATATCCTTAAACAATTTCTTATATGGAGATTGGAGTTGTTCGTTTTTTTGCTGTTTATTACCTTGCTTCCTTGAGAACATTCTTGTGACCCTTCTTTGCATTTACACAATTTGATATAACAAACTTAGTCCACACATCATCTTTACAAGAATGCTAACTGAAGTACAGTCAAACCCTAATTAGCAGCCACCTCTACAGAGCAGCCACCTGTGTAAAAGGTCATTCTTCATAACCCTAAAAATGACACTTTCTATAGAAATCAACCTGGACAGATAGGCCACCTGTCTATAAAGGTCATTTTCCTCAGGTCCCAAAGGTGACCGTTATAGACAGGTTTCACTGTACCAGTATTTGGACCTAAGAAACCAATCCCATAATTTCCTATTCAACACTAGCTGTACATGACAATGCTATGCGTCACCTTGATGAATCCTTTTCTTCACTTGTTGTTGCTTTGGGCGATCGCTGACTTTTTTCTTTCATCGTCTTCTGTCTTTCATCGCGTTGCTCCTTCTCATCTACGGCATTAGCTTGCTTTGTGGATTGATTCGTTGTTGTTGTTGCTGTTGTTGCTAGTGGCAACGGTGGAAACTGCTCTTCTTGACTTCTGTCATTTTTCTGCCTGCTTGCAGCTGGCTCTCGTTTAGCATAGCGACTGTAGCTTTGATCGGAATCCGTGGTTCGTTGCCGGCTGCCGCTGCCTTCCTGTCGACCACCAGCTTGGTCTCTTCTCTGTGTTATTTCTCTGCGATTCTCTTCTTGTGCATTGTTATCTTGTCTTTGTCCACGTTCACCTCTATTCTCATCATTGTCTCTTGGCCTTCTATTCTCTCCTTGATATCTCCTGCCTCTCTGCGAATCAGATCTTCTTTCTCTGCCCTCTGCATTCGGCACATAATCCGCCATCGTGCGCTCCCTTCTTCTTCTGTTTTGATATTGCTCTTGCCGCTAAACAAATTCAACTCAATTTGAACATGTACGAAAACAAGAAGCAGTTTTAATGCAACTTTCATCTTGTGTTTATGACATGGATAATACTAGCCTGAATTGGAAGCAAATCTTTCTTGAATTTCAAAACAAAGACATTTATAAAGAAAAAACCCGGTGAGCCAATGACAAGGGAATGTCTTAAGCTGCTATCAAGAAGAGTACGGGTTATAGAAAATGACCAAGGAGTCACACCACGTATCGTTGCTATCCAATCATGAAGCAAACATTTGATTATTGTCGTACTGTGTAATCTTACTTGGTTTTATTTGTGTGCAACCCATTGACTCTTACACTGTCATTTAAGGCTGAACATGCAAGAACACTAACATTTCAAAAATAAATACAACTAGAAATGTGAATTTCAAACACACAAACATAGAGTCTTCTACCTGCTTTTGCTGCCTCTACATTCATAAGAAAATTGTGATTTCTTACCTCCTTTTCCCAGTCTTCCTTGGGGCCCTGATCTGCTTCTACATACATGTCGTGTTCCCACCGTTCACTTGTTCTGTCCCACAGCTTACGAGACATCCCCTCGCTACGGGGTTCCCTGTGAAATAAAACAGTACAGTCCAATTAAGAAAGATCTGATGAGAGCAACTGTACAAGTAGCAATATTCAATCAAGAAGA
The DNA here is from genome assembly GCA_900245855.1 of Calvadosia cruxmelitensis. Lineage (NCBI taxonomy): Eukaryota > Metazoa > Cnidaria > Staurozoa > Stauromedusae > Kishinouyeidae > Calvadosia > Calvadosia cruxmelitensis. The sequence continues at coordinate 5,845 of OFHS01003967.1, read as the reverse complement.
GATGACTAAAAGTGTCCTTCTATTTTACAATGTGGATGGTGGTCTCCACTGCCTAGAACTTGGCGATGAGCAAGGAAAGCCCGCCAGAAGACATAGTCAAGAATGCTGATCAGAATGGGAAAGGCTATGGCAGATGATGATTCATGGTGCTGATCGGCCTTACTTACTTACAAGTTTAAAACGCTGATAGCCAAAACTTTTACCATTCAATGATCATCACAATAGCAACATTTCACAAGAGATCATCAGCTCCTTGAAGGTATTGCTTGCAGCATTCCTGAATAAATTCCGATTATGTAACATGCCCAAGTCAAAAACAAAGTGAACAGTCGCATCCTTTGACACTAAATCACCTAGATTCCTCCACTGCGATATCTTCAAATCGATCATCATGATCCCAAAATCCAGTTCTCCTGGGAACAACGGCTGGTGCTTGCACTTCTTCCTGTTATTTACAAGAAAACATCAGACAATAGCAATGAACACTGAGTTTAACATTAGAAAGATACGTTTAACAGGTTGGACACAATCACTAAACTACAGCAACTCTAAAGCCCCTAACAGACAGTGGAACCTGTCTATAATGGTCACCTTTGGGACCTGAGAAAAATTACCTTTATAGACAGGTGGTGCTTCTGTCCAGGATAATTTCTATAGAAAGTGTCATTTTGGAGTTACGAAGAGTGGTCTACAGGTGGCTGCTCTATGGAGGTGGCCACTAATACAGGTTTGACTGTTCACAGTATTTTTTGGAAAAGACAAAACCAGGGCACTAGAATCTGGTAAGAATTGCTACTTAAACAGTGTTTGATTTGTAGAGACTATAATCCACTCACAATGATGACGATGATAATCTTCTGTACCGCGTATAATCTGACCCCCAGCCTTCTCCTTAAATCTGCAGTTTTAGCCCATATATTGCACTTTAAACTAACCAACACTTGTGTATAAGCTTATCCAAGGTGGCATTCAGAGACCAATAGTTTGTTGCTAGAAATTCTGCTTATACAATGTCATATGTGGGAAGTCACAATCTACTAATCACAAGTAATAACAATAACATTATGAGGAAGAACGAGGCAACAACATACAGACTTACCGCATCATTCTCATCTTGCTTTCCATCTTTGCCTTCTTCTGACCAATCGCCATCCCCATCCCCGTCGCTTTCGCTTCCATCATTTTCTTCATCTGTTCCACTGACACTCGATGTATCAGAATTAACTTTATCATCATCAGCTTCAATAATTACGTCCACATCTTCTGACTCACTATCCTTCGATTTTCTTGGAGGGGTTTTACGCTTCCTGTCTGCCGATACGTGTACTGCAGCTTCTTCTTGTTCACTTTCTTCCTCGTAGCCGCATGAGTCTTGATGGCGTTGTGAATCTGATGGGACGTCAGATTCTTCACTTTCACTTTCATTTTCTTCCATGTATCCTTCATTTTCCTCTGCATGCTTCTTTGATTCTTCTGGTGACTCCGCCACTTCCCTGCTTTCTGGAATTGAGAGAGCACAAAAATAAAAAAGTGACCTTAATCAACTTTACTTGAAGCTCGTTTATTATTAATACCTATTTGTCAGCATGGGTATTGACCTCTAGGGCCATGGGGCAGAGTTAAAAGACAGAGAAGGGGGAGGTTGGATTCCGGAAATGATCGAGAGAAAATTTTCAAAAAATGTTGAGAAAGAGGTCCAGTGCTTTGTAAAACAACAAAAACAGGTTGCCGACTTGCTATTGTTGTTGTTGACAGTGCTCACAATGTTGTTTTAACATTCACTATATATTTTTCAATTATTTAGAGAAATCCACGAGCTACAAACTCTAAGGAGGAATTCAAACTTTGCACTGCAAAGTTTACTTGTGATGAATGGCTTTCATTTTTCAATCATTTGTGTTTCATTTTAGGGAAAATTTTTGGTTTTACAGTGGAGAGATTTTGCCCATTTTTTCTGTTTTGTTTTTGTCCTTCGTATATGTAACACTGCTAATTGCTGTACAGAAATGGTAGGAAATCGGAATTGAAGTTGTCCATTTGTTATTGTACACTTTACAATTAGTTCAATGTTTATGTTCAATGCACTGCACAATTTTGCCATTCAAAGCAATGCATTGGCAACCCCATTTTACTATTTAGACATTTTCATATGCTTCCGTAAATTTTTACGCTCTTCTATTCTTTAGATCTGCCAGGGGTCATGGTGTCGTGCTCCATGAGAGGTGGCATAACTAAACAAAGAAAGAGATATGCCTACATCAGATATGAGGACTATGAGATATCCAAATAATGATGTCTAATCTGAGCATAATCGGCTTGGATTTTATTGATTTCATCTAAAACCACGCTTGGACATATTTTTCATACTTTTTTCGTGGGACACTCGCTAGGAATCAACATTTATACGCCTACTATCCAAATTGGCTGGCTTAGGCCTGCTGTTTGACCATGGTTTGACTGTTGAGAATGTGTGATTCATTGGTTCGCAGACGGTTCAGTTCAGTCTTACCATGTTCGCTATCATGAGCGCTAACTACTTCAGGAGTAGTTTGCTTTTCATGTTTCTCTTGTAGCGAATGCGATGATCCATTTGTATCAGTATCTCCGTCTGACTCAGAGTCTTCGTCGTATCCACCTGAATCTTTCTTCGAGACGGCTTCGTGAAATATTTCAGATCCAGAACTGCTCCCTTCTTCTTCTTCCTTGTCGCGATGGTAGCCGGCTTCTTCATCTTTAGAAGAAACATCTGACGAAGAAACAACGTCGGAATGTTTTCTGGGCTCTTCAGTTGACACTTTGTCTTCCATGTTAAGCTTCTTAGAGATGAATNGGTCATCGGTCCGCGTCTCTTTAGCGGCTGCGTGACGTATCTGGACGGCGCGAGTACCAACTATCAAGCAACGCTGGATCAGTCTCGTACCGCAACAGCCTCGCCTAATTGGAGGATTATCGCAATAGTTTTCACAAGGAATACTGAAAAACCAACATGCAAAAATTTATATAAAATCCACAATGTTATTAAATCAACGATAATTTCTTTAATTGCATGAATATATTAATATAATAGCCGTCGATTATTATTTCTAATTTCAATATATGGAAAATTAACAGATCTGTGAGAAAATAAATTTGAATTTCGACAAATGGTGTGAATAATATTGTATTGTTTTGCCAGTCAGGTCAAAGCAAAGCATAGAAAGTCACAAAGTGCACTGTTCAGATAACCCGCGCCCGGCGGTAACTCCACTGACTTTCTTTGAGTTGCTCTTGGCCTTGGCTCGCCTTGGCTAGTCAAGATGAACCGAATTTTAGCCACAGCAGGTATTGGATTCGGCTCCGGTTTATTGCTATGTGTTGCTGTTAAGCACTCGTCCAGAAAAGAGACAAAGGTAACTATCACAATTTCTCAATTTGTAATAGCGTAGGATACTTTCGTGCTACGAGTCACGGAGTCTGATCAAACCACTGATCCTTGCCACAAGCCGCTGTCAGTAACCCAATTTTAAATTCCTCATTACATAGCATTCGCAGAGGTACAATGCACTATTTTCGGCTTATAAAACAAATGCCCGTGTGATTTCTTCGTGATGTTTTGATTGTCTGTACTCATGCAGATCATTGCTGCGATTCTCTTGCTTTGAATTCTGGTGTTCTGCTGTGTCTCTTCACAACAGGGTCTGCTTCCATTGCCGACTGTTTGTCATGCAGAGAGTGCCTCCCCTTCGGTATCCCAACAACGACTTCCTTCAAGGTAAGTCGTTTTTGCCAGTTTATTGCAATTTGTAAACCCTTGATTTACGAGAGACTAGAGACAGAGGGAAGGGGGCGTTTGCCGTTTGGGGGAAAGACGGTGAAGAATCCGAATGTCAATTTGTAAATATCCAACAGGTAAGATGAGACAGACTGTAGAAATCTCACGCTGCTGAAAATGGATGTTACATGAGAATATTAACCAAGGTGAACGTTGCCGCTCAATTACTTCTTCTTAGTCGTCATACGCCTGCGGCACTTTGGCAGCC
>OFHS01003965.1:1968-15199 GCA_900245855.1 Calvadosia cruxmelitensis | reverse complement strand
AAGTCTCTACATAATAGCTCTGTTTGATGTTGATACAGAGTTTGCTGTTCTACGGCCCGCTTTGGCCGCTAATGTTACTGTTTGAGCCGTTTCTGCAAAGTTGGAGGTCTGAGTATGAGACTCGGTTATTGTCACGACTCGGATAATATCACGTTTTACAATTTTCCCGAGGGTGTGATATTAACCGAGTTACATTGTATATTAAGTGTCTGGTTTTTTAAACTAATTGTGTACTAGCTGATAGACAGCATGCATGAGAAATTTAGGAACACAAATATTTTGCTTTGTACAATGGCTGGTTTTAGTAACCATGATTTTCTCACTTTTCGACTGTGGCTTCCACTGTATACAATTTACATATACGCAACAGGAGATTTGTTCATCGTCAAGACTGACCTATGTTGAAATTTCCCCAGTTAAGCAATGCTATTAATTTTTATTTTTAGGGTGCATTGCCCCCTTTGAATGCCCAAGACCGAATGCTAAGTAACAGTAAAGTGATGTCGGCTCTTCCTGCTCCAACTTCAAATTTGGCTTCTTCTGCATCTCAATCACAAGAGAGGGGAATCGCTCCTCTACAAGGTAAGCCTAAATCAGTGAAGACGGCAAAATGCTGCTCGGTGGGATTAGAATAGTTTATTCGTCTTGGATGCCATGGTTAAATCATTCTGTTCGCTATTCCAGCACCTCAACGAGACTTCTCATCAATGTCATCTCAACGTGATTCTGGTATTGTTCGTGCTGCTTTCCTCGCCGTATTGTTATAAATGTCAACAAGTCTTGCTACGTCTATGCCATGTTCACTGAACACATTTTGCGGTTTCTTTGCAGAGACCAACTTCAACAATAATTTACGCCAATTTCAAGATCAATTTTCTGGTGGAGATTCGTTTTCTGGTATGAGCATCTGGCATTTTAACTAACGTATGTAAATATCATATTAAAAGCATTCACAGTGAAACCTGTCTAGATTGGTCACCTCTGGGATCTGAGAAAAATAGTCTTGGTAGACAAGATGACTCTAGAAACATCAACAAAGCAATGTACGAATTGTAGGCATGTAACTCTTGCTAGACAGTTTGCTGCAACTGTATAACATTAATATGTAGGGTTACTTTTCAATAGCATTGATTTGTTTTAAAATGCTGATAGTATGTACTTTTATCACCATCAATAACTGCATAATTGCTAAATCGTATCACTCTATTCAGATTCAAGACATGCAAGGATCCTGCAGGCTGCCAAAAGCTCTGCAAATATTCGCAAGCGGAAATTCCCAAATCTAGACGGTATGTTTTTGCTGGACATTGTGCGTTGTGCATTGTTTTAGCAACAAGCAAGGTGTCATATTTTCAGATCAATTGGTCTATGTGTGGTTGATTTGTTCTTTATTTCTTCATCTGCAGCTGACTTGATTCCTCCCCCCAAGGAGAACCATGTGACACCCGCAGCATCCGTGACCCAGAGCAATAAGGAGCAATGTGACAATGGATACGCTATTGGCGGTCAGTGTGGCTGTCGCTTTGTTTTGACCGCCTTGGGCTGATTATCGGGCCGATAGATTACTGATGTTTCTCTTTTCATTGATGTGCAGGTGCCAGCAGGCCGGATAACGTCGCTGTCAAGACGTATGAAGAGATCCTGCGTGAGAAGGCATTGCGCAAGATGTACGAGAGAAGACAGCAGCAGCAACAACAGCAACCACTTCCACCGATGCATGCTGGGAAGACTGACGACAAAGCACAACCTGTCAGTGCCATACCCCTTGAGCCACTGCCGCCCACGAACCCATGCGATTCCATTCCCTCTACTGCCACAGTTGCTTGTACTACAATTTCTTCCAACGAGCAGCTCCGCACCCGGGGGCTGCAATCAGCAGCTATGGGGGATGACAGCAAGTCCAAAGGGCCAGTTAAGCTCATTAAAATCAAATCCACTGCAAAGATGGCAGAGGAGAAGAAGCCCCGCCCATTGGTAGACTCGACCGCCGCCTCTACAACTGCCAGGGTAAGCATCGCCACAGGGGGATTGCTTGTTCTCGAACTATCCCCTCTGACATGGTGCCTGAAGTTACTGATTGATCAATTAGTGGCTGTTAAGACTGGTGGCATGTTCATTGACAGTGTGGTACACTATGCATGGCCATGGCTGTCTTGTGGTCGCTACGTTCGTGCGGGAGACGCATGTGTTGTGAATGTTTTCTTCCCTTCACTGACAGTCACTAATAATTCGCCACGATCCTTGTCTGTTGTTGCTTCCAGAAGATCAGTCATGGCGAGACAACCGCGACGACGGCGACACCATCCGGCGTCGGAATGACCAAGACGCCTGCCGCTCCAGCGCCCGCCGCTGCTGTCAAGGTGAAGACTTTTGAAGAGGTGATGAAAGAGAAGCGACTGAGACAGTCTACGACGAACACCGACGGCAGCGACACATCAGACGATGCCACCATCCCAAGCCAGACGCCTTCATCTCAGTCGATCGCAGGTCTCGGTGCAGCCCACTCGTCCTTGAGCTATAGCGCTTGAAAGTGTCCCCGTCTGTAGCAGTGACCACTCACCGCTTTTGAATTTGTATTTGAAGCAGGGACAACAACGAACAGGACGACTGAAGCGAACGATGTTTCGCGCACGCAGCGAATTCGCTTAAAACGAACAGCTGCTGCCTTGCTGCCTCGCAAGGACGACTCTACAGTGCCACGGCTCGAACAACAACAGAGTGACGCTTCGTTTGCAAATCAACAGGCCTTGCGTTCTAATCCGACCGCCGCTGGTCCTTCTGCAAACGCTGTGAGTAGCGCTCGCTTGTTCGTCATCTTATCGCTGAAATTTTTGTTTGTTTTTATGGTCAGTCATTGACTTCTGTGTCTGCATGTTCACCCACACAGGAGCCTTGTACTCTCGAAAAGGAACCCCTAGTTTCATCTCGTACGGAAGAAGAGGCGACCTCCATCTCAAGAATTGCTTCTCCGCGCTCGGTCGAAGGCGAGGCTGTTGCAGTTCCATCTCCCGTGGAAGGGTAAAGAATTGAAATGGTGTTGTCACTTTTATCAGCTGTGTGGGCAGACCAATAGTTTTCGGGTTAATCGATTTGAGATGTTTCTTATTCGCTGCAGATCGTTGAACACACCATTGTCTAGTGTCCAGACTACCCCTTCGCCAGACCCAGTCGCCACCACGACCGTTGCTCCAACAAAGCCAGCGGATGGCAACAATGCAAGCCCCACGACAACAACATCGCTGGCCGATTGGTCGGAGGACGACAGCGACTTCGATTTGGATGCGTCCACTGACGATGAAAGTTGCCGTGTTGACCACGAGGCTACGTTTAATGATGACGAACTATTGCGCGAAATCGAGGACGCGATCAACTCGTAAGCCATTCGATCGGCCTCGTCCTGGCACTTGACTTAAATTGTGCACCATGGCAACGGCATCTATTCCCGTTGTAGTGGTTTTTTCGGTTAATTAGAAATACCGAGTGTACGCTGCTCGGTTGTAATCCGATCCACTTCACTGTAAATACGTCATTTTGAAATAAGGAAATGGTTTGGAATTGCCTTCAACCTGCCTTGCGTTTATGCGTTATTAAGATGCTGAAAGTGTCATGCTGCGAAAAGATCGAGCACCTGGCACGCCAATGGTGCATTGATTGGCATTCGTCATTGACCAGAAGGGATGGATCGATGGCCTGGTAACAAGTTGGTTAGATTGACAGGTGTCCTTCATTGCGCTAACGACTGGTGGCCTGAATTCGATTAACCTTTGATCTTTCGTGAACCCTTGGCAAAAAGAAATCGAATACTGAGGTGAATTATGTTTCAAGCGAGCAAGTTGTTTTTGCTCTTCTTGGTGGTAGTGGTGGCCTGCGGAGGCGTCCTTGGCCGAAACGGTAATCATCCAAATCGAATTTGTCCATGCAATAGCGCGCGCGTAGTAGCTCTTTGTCTCTAATGCATGCATTGCTGTTGACTTGCAGTTGAACATGTCTCGCGACGCAGTCAGAGGGACCTTGGCCAGCTCATTGAACGCACCGCCCGCCGGGCCAAGGACGCAGGAGAGAAGGCCGTGCGTTTCTTATTTCCCAAACTATACAGACCACTGGAGACAATGAGCAAGGCCATCAGTAAGCGCCAGGTTGGCTATCAGGCAACAGTGCCTGCGCCCTACACCCAAAGTGTCTACCCGTACGATCTGGCCAGCCGCCGCGGTGACGCATACCGCCGTTCGATGATTGCCACCTACCCTTGGTTGGCAGCGGGCCAATATTACCCAGGCTATCAATGGCCATCTGCAGTTGACTACAGACGTAACTCAAACACGAGGCGATCTGAAGTGCCGGTCACACCTGACAACGGCGACCAAGCCCTATCGGCAGATCTCCAGGAGTTTGCCTCAAACTGGAAGGACACGCCTGACATCAGATCCCGCATCAACGAGGCTGTGCTGTCGTTCAACCCCAAGGGGAAACTGGAGCTGGCTGAACAGCTTGATTCTAAACTGGAAAAAGTCAGAACTAATAAGGAATTTCGACATCACTTTCAAAACCAATTGGTGAAACGATATCGAGCCAGCAGGCGAATGCAAGAGGATATGGAGAAACTTCTCGTCAACTACTTCACTGACTTCGTCTGTGGCAGTGACTGCTGATCACGTGTTGCACAAAGTCACGTGACTGATGCCTCCTGCATGGGTGCATGGATAGACCATAGGCTCAAAAGCAAATGATTAAATTGTTAGTCGTTGTTTTCTGCCGGGAGTCCTTCCGTAGAGAACGATCGATGTTCGCAGCCCGCCCTGAAACCCTGCCTTGTCTACAGTGTAGAACTCGATCGTGAGACCACAATGCATTACGGGTTAGATGATTACCATACTGCGGGCAATCAAGAGTTTGTGACAACGGGAGTGTCTGCATGTTTATTCCCAGGCGATGTTTTCAATCAATGAATTGTCTGGTGATATTGTCGACTTGTCTTTTGTGCGTTGAATCACTTACAGTTGGCCCAGCTAAAGACGTTCTGTCCAAAGTCACTTAGCTGTAGAACAATTAATGATTACAATGCAATGCAATACAACTCAAATTCAAACTGGCTCAAGTACGCATGTATTTGGGTTTGAATTGTTTCTAGTGTATGACGTTGTATCAGTGTATACTCTCGTGACGTTTGGTAGTTAGATCGTAGCGTCTAGTAGTTAGGTCGTCTGGTTGCCAATCAAGCATCATGAAGCTGTAGTCAAAACATCTGTTCATTGTGGCTGCTGTGTGGATTTATGACTGTATCGACGACTCCAAGGCTGGGTAAAGCAATTGGCTTGTAATTTTATTTTTGTAAAATAAGGATGAGGAACTTTGCTTTGAAATGCCCAGCATGATACCGCCTGAAAAGTTCGATTTTCATTTGAACGGAATTCTGCTTCGGGTACCTAAACTCACTCGGGATCATGGGGAGACAAACCTTGCCGTTTATTGGGCAATGCCCTCTAAATGAAGATTATTGATGGATTGATTGGTTAATTGATCATTATCGCCAGGCATCCCCGGCAGGATGGAGAAGGGGGAACGTTCTCATTTCTAGGATCATTTCATCCTTCGACCAAGACATTTGCGTTTCCTTCCATGCGTTGCAGATCTAAGTGACACGAAAGAATTTCACATACATTTTACAATGCATCGCTACTGTTACCGAATGTGAAATGCCACATCGAGACGCCATAGAAAACACTGATAGCTCTCGACAACCATCAGCGATAAGCACGCAACATCTGCAAACAATGATTGAAAGTATAGCAGAGCTAATAAAGCTAAAAAAATGAGCATGATTTGCCAACACATGTCCTTCTGAAGAACATTGAAGGCTTGGATCTATGTTTAATCTTGCCTATAGAGCAGACAAATTTCCGACGATAATGCTGCTGACTCAGATCCCAATTGTGGGAATGCGAGGCGTTGGCGTTTGAGCGCGATGAATATGAGGATAGCCTCTGTTGCATGTGCACGGATTGTAAAGGCAACTGCGGCAGGTGTACGCATGTGCAGTCACCCGTAGCTAAATCAATTGAGGAACGAGGTCGTGTTTATACGTCGTTGATTAAATCATGATCTCGGTTGAGCGACAACAAATCAAGTCCACGGTGCCGTGTGAACGAAGTGCCCCTTCGGACGTCGATCTGCTGTCAGACCGTTGTTGCTGAAGGAATTACCATTAATATAGCATAATAATGTGACCAAGGAGGAGACGGGCGACTTAAGAGAGCATCGGATTGTCATCAAATAGCACGCATAGATTATATCGACGAGGAGCTGCCACTCGGGAACCAGGGCAGCGACTACTTGAGGTGGGTCCTATCAGCCGCGGTTCCTGGTCTGAGTCGGTGAACACCATTGATCACGATCATTGTTATCGTAGCTCAGTCGACACATTCATCAAAACCCATTTCACGGACGGGATCATCTTTTTCACAGCACGATGGTTGGACGTATATGCCTTATGTCATGTGTTTTTTCTGTCCTTTTTAGGGATGGAATTGCATCCGTTGCTTTTGTTGCTGGCAAAATTAGCCATGGTCGTATACATTGGAGGATTGCTGTCTGAAGCTTATCCTACCAAACCTAACCAACGCCTAAAAGGAGGTAAATGCACGCTCTCTTGTGCACGCGTGTCGTTGCATCGTCTTCCATCGCTTTAACCGTAACGGAATGATTACTAATAGCCTGGAAACGACTCATGGAGAACAATCTCTGTTGGATGTTGTATTCGTATAAGAGGCAACGTACAGCACTTTCAAGACCCATTATAAGGCGAACTCGATAGCTTTCAATAAGGATTTCATTCTACACAATATTGTAGAACTATTTTCTCGGCGAAACGCTAGACAGATGACTTACTCTGTACGTTTTTAGCTATAACAGCAATACAAATGCACGCTATTCAAGAATGAAAGAAGAGCTATGCTGAATTAAACGATTCTACATTACGAATCCATGGATTTTAGATTTCTATCCAACGATATGAAATAGACCCCTGCATGCAAACCATGTGATTGCAGCGTGCTTTATTGCCGAGTCGGGGGAAAACGAGTATCCCACAGAAGACGCTGTAAGCTGAAAGTCTACGCGTCAAAATGAAGCATTAAACTCAAATAATATCCTTGGTTCTAGATCCTAGACTAAATCTGTAGTACCCACTCCCCCTACAGATGACACGTTAGGATTCCAAATTTTACGTATATTTGGCCAACCTCAGACTCGTTCAGCCTCGCCTTTGTTAAGTATATAAATTTGATACATGAGAATAAATGCAAACTATTTGCCCCGCGTTGGTCTCATGAAATTGTCAGGCAATTCTGATGTTGGATCTTCTTATTGCAGATCACGTTCGACTGGGTCCAAAGCCAAAACTAATCTCCGCCGGTCAAGGTGGCATGCAGCCAGCCAAGGGGCCATCGATTCCTAAGGTCGGTGCTAACACTCTTCCATTTCCACAGATCATGCCATTTCCAATCATGCCGTACGACATTAGTCCGTATCCTGGCAAAGGCAAGAAGAAAAAGAAGGCGAAGAAATTACACAGCAACAACATGGTCGATAGCACTGACAACCAACCGGAGGCTGGGGATGAGAAGCAAACATCTTCAGATGAGCTAGCAGTGAAGCCGACGAAAGGGAAAAACATGCGTCCCGCTCCAGCCAATCACGCGAAAGTAGACGGCCGACAAGGGCATGCGCCGAGCGACGACGAAGAGAGTGATTTCAACTTCAACGAACCATCACAGAATCACAAAAGCAGCAACAAGCGACGGCATACGGCGGTACAACCTGCAGACAACAAGGATTCATTCAAAAGAGATGGCTACAAGCATCATACATCCGCTATGCGGCGGACGCTGCATAGCCGCAAGGCAACAGTCGGTATCATTCCAGACAGATCTTCAAACGATGATGATGATAACACTGAAGAGAGGTCTTCCTCGATAGAGGCGGCGCATGCGCGTGAGCTAGATTCATCCGACACAGAGGCATCTTACGAAGGCAATAGCGATTATCAACCAAACATCTTTGCTAGCGTTGAAGCCGCCATGTTGGCTGAGAGGAATACACTGGAAGGGAACGAAGAGGAACATTTCATCGAAACACGTGACGTTGTAGAGGGTATGTCAAATGTCGTGCCCTTGCTATCTCCATGAAAGCCAGTCACGCCACAATGGGCCCTCTCTGTGGGAATGTATGTGTATATATAGATACTGTTTGATTAGTAATCAATGGGAGCATGGCTACTCGTTTAGACTGTGAAGAGTAACGCAGAATGACGAATGACATTTCCTACAATAAATGAAAACGTAACTTCTTACAGAGGCTGTGGTTGTTTGAATGTTGTTGCTACTGCTGCTGTTGATTGTAGCTGATATTAGTGGAAAGGCCATTGTTGCTGTTGTTGTTGTTGTCGTTGTTGTTGTTGTTGTTGTTGTTGTTGTTGTTGTTGTTGTTGTTGTTGTTGTTGTTGTTGTTGTTGTTGTTGTTGTTGTTGTTGTTGTTGTTGTTTTTGTTGCTATTGTTTTTGCTGTGGCTGTTGCCTGATTTCACCTGACTGGCAGGCGAGGTGGTGGAGTGAATGATTGTTGGTATTGTTAATACATCGTCGCCAAGGAAACCTCTGATCTGAGTGATTCCACTGCAAGCGACTTCCTTTGCAAGTGACCGAGGCAGAATGAAAGAGAGGCTGGCAGTCGTGTCATTCAACGAAGGATTTGATTCTCTTTTTCAATTCGGAGTTCATTCTATTCAAGAAATAATAGCAGCAAATACTCATTTGGATAAGCACACTGCACCAACAGCATCAATAGTTCCTGCAGGATTGGATTCTGGTAGATTAGTCTCAGATGCCAATCCCCTGATGTTCACTAAAAGGGTTTTGATGGACGATGGGTGGGCCGTGTGTGGGTTGAAGGGATCCCCCGCTCTTCTCAGCGAGCGAGTGCAAGCCCCAGTCGCCATGCCAACATCTGATATAGTTGTGCTGTCGTTGTTATTGTTCAGACGACAGTGACGATTCCGTTGAAAAGTTCGACGTCCGCTTGTCAGAGGCAAAGCTCAAGGATTCTGTGGAGGCAGCCAAGGTCCTGACGACTGTGGAGAGGCGCATGGGAATACACCCGGCCCACATGGTCGAAGACATGCACCAGATGGTCAGTGGTCTACAGGGTCAAGAGAGCATGCTCGCCAAAGCTGTTGCAAGGGATGAAATAGAGACGCGCAAAGACGGCGGTGGCGCCTCAAAGCGAAGATTAGATGAAGATCGCTCCAAGGTAGGTCAAATCGAGAACGAATTGAAGACGCTGAAGAGCATTGAGCTGCTAGCAACAGGACTGGAACTTGCCAAATACCTCGCCGTGAAGAAAAACAAACAAAACTTGGACCTAGCTAAAGCAATTTCCAAAACCAAGATTCCTAGCAGCACGGAAGCTCCTTCTAAAGCAGATACCGCAAACAAGGAAGCCGAAAATTCTCGACTAGATGCGGTTAAAACGAGCAATGAGCAGCAGTCATACGGATCTCCTTACGGACAGCAATCTTCATTTGTGCAACAGCCGTCTTATGGACAGCAATCACCTTACGGACGATCTCCGTATGGTCAACAGCCTCCTTACGTACATCAATCTCCTTACGGACAACAATCTGCATATGCGCAACAGCTTCCTTACGGACAACAATCACCTTATGAACAATCTCTATATGGGCAACAGCCTCCTTATGGTCGACAGCTGCCTCCTGTTCAATCCATGCAACCAATCAGCTATAATGCGCCTGCAGGCAGAGGACCTCCTCTTCAGGCATATGCTCCTATCAGTTACAAGCCTGCTGCAATACTATCTCTCGCGCACCATGAACCATACACAGCGGACCTCCACCTGAGTCCTTGGCATTCCGTCGAAGGCGCTATGGCGAAGCATGTCACGACAACGAACGCATTCCTGGAAGACCATCCTGGGGCGTTATCGTTTCCAGGTCCCACCTTCTCCCCTCCTCCTTTCATAACGACGGCAGTGAGCTCTCCGCCGCCAACGAAGCCACAGCCAACCAACCAAGAGCAGCCGCACTACAAGGGAGCAAGCAACAGTCGCGTCAAACAGCAAAGTAAGGCCCCTAGTCGCCCTGCGAAACAAAGACAGTCCCCATCCACATCGCTGTACAGCGGCTACCCTGTCCCATTCGTAGCCGCCTCCTACTCACCACCTGTGGCCTACGCTCTCTCTGCACCCTCGCTCGTGTCCGACTACAACTCAATTAACCCTTCTCGTCCGAGCGTTCCATATGCCTACTACAACCCACCGATCACCACTCGTCTCGATGGGCAATCTCACGCTTCGTATTATCCAAATGTACCAGCATCTGACCAAGCCAGTCCGGTGGCGAAAGAGGGCGTACCATACAAGGTCCCCTCACCTGCTGCCCCACCGGCTGCCCTATCGGCTACACCGGAGAATGCCAATGCAGCTCAGGGGCACCCCTCTAATCCACAAGAGGTGCTCAATACTGATCATGAAAACTTCAGAAGGCCGCAATTCAACCCTAATGTCCAGGCAACGCCCGCAGAGACCATGCCCCAAACGCTGAACGGCCAGATGATCCCGCCTTGGTTTGGCCTCTTTCCCAAGCTACCAGAAGACGTCACTGACAAAGGCAAGAGTAGGCCGGATGGATTCTATGCACCGGAAATACAAGACGGTGAGTCATTTGACAATTCTTAGTATTTGCTTCGTCAGAATGGTAGTTTAAAATCAGTCTCCTGCACTCTCCGTAACCCCATTCAATGTTACAAATAGTAGACTGATACTAGACTGATATGATATTTAACTTGCAATTAAAGCGATGATTGGCTATTGAATGTTGAGCCAATCAATCCTGTTTTTATGACTATCCAACATGTCAACGAGCATCGGTCGCTTAACACAGATTGATTTGTACTGTGCTAGATTTGAACTGAACCCTGTAATATCGGCCACATGATAAAGGCTAGATTTAATGTTAATGCTTTCATTTTCCAACAGAGATCCGGGAGAAGGAAGAGCTTCAGAGGGACAATGAGCGCGTGCGCAATGTTGAACAGGCAGCAAAAGCGGTTACACAGATCGAAGCCAAAGTGGGTCTGGATCCGACCTCGATCGCCAAATTGATCGACAATGTCGAGACGGCGGCGCAAAGGGACGTCCAAATGTCATCAGAAGCTGTCAAAGCAGACGTCAACAGCATACGCCGTATGGAGATTGCCACTCCGGACAGCCAACAGCCAGTGACAGCTATGAAACGAAAATTAGAAAACGATAAACAATTCCTTAACGAGGCTAAAGATCGTTTGAGCAAAATCAAGCAGATGGAGCTGTTAGCGACTGAAATCGAGGTTGCCAAGTGGTCAGCCAGCATGCGAGCAAACGAGAAGTTGCAAGCCGAGAAGAGGAAAATGGAGAATGAGCTGTCGAGAAGGAGGACTATAGTAACACGAACGACGCGGCCAAACTAATTGGCTGTCTGTGCTGTAAATGCTTGTAAATAAAATGGGGGAGGACTAAAATGCTATCGATCGACGGGTTTGAGCACAGGCGGCGCTGACTCCATGCGGCCTCTTGTGAGCGTGTACAGTTGTTGATCAAAATAATGTCCAAGTGTAAAACCAATTAAGCTGAAGGCTAGAACAAGGGTAGTTTATTTTTCAATGCAACTGACGACAAAGTCATCACTTGTTCCCTACAATGGCCTCGTCTGTGGCACATGGTCACATTCTCATGCGCATGTGCAATAACAACTTAGTTACAGTAAAACCTGTCTATAATGGTCACCTTTGGGACCTAAGGAAAATGACCTATATAGACAGGTGGCCTTTCTGTCTAGGTTGATTTCTATAGAAACGGTGTCATTTTGGGGTTTCGAAGAGTGGCCTTTATACACAGGTAGCTACTCTATAGAGGTGGCCGCTGATACAGGTTTGATTGTATCCCCATACTCGCTTTGCACAGTCTCAATGTCAATTCTTATAAATATAGGACCTGGCCTCAACAGTGAATTGCAATGGAAGCACATGGCTGTATGCAGTATAGCCATGCTCTGTAGCATAATTATTCCTCGTAAGAGAGGATGTTATAGTGTAAATTCAATTGATTTCTCGGCCTGCAACTTCTTGTTTGCTCGCATGCTGGCTTAGCACTTGGTAGCCTCGATTTCAGAAAGAGTCTCAGTTAGAAAAATCAGTCATGCGAACACGGAAACGAGATTATACTGTAAACGTTGATTCAAAGTTACAGATAAAACGAGGCTACATGAAAACGAGGATCAACGAGGATTTACGTAATACGAAAATAAGACAGTCGACGAAATCAGAATAATGTAGCTAACTGCCCTGCGGATTACTGTACCGCAGTAAATAATAGAAACAAATAAGGAAAATGTGATGGGAAGAGCAAGATGAGACGGAACGACGGCCGTTTGATATCTTTCACGGCTCACGAGCGCATAGCAAGTCTTCTCCGCCCTCCAAATGCCTTTTAATATTACTACAATACTGTTTACATACATTCATCGGATTTCTTCTTTGGAAATTACATTTTTATATTGCAGAGGGGCAGGTATTTCAAGTTGAGAAAAATACTTTCGTTACTGGGTCATCAATTGGGGCTTCACAGTAACAGCTTCCATGTGTATTGAACTGATTGGATGAAGGCAATTAAAAGCATCTGAACATTTGGGATTTTATAACCTCAAATAATGACAAATGTCTCTCTCTCTCTCCCGAAGTACTAGTAGCACGCGTGGACACCAGCTCCGTTTTAGTGTACCAACCGCCCATTAACCGTTAGACATGTCCCATTAACCGTGGAATTCGTTGCCACAGCACGTTGTAAATAGCAAAAGTGTTTTGTATTTAAAGAGGGTCTTCGAAGTCTTATGTTTCGAGGTGTATGTGAGCCCGTTTAGTGTAAGTGCAACTTGAGTTGCCTTCTATTCGTGTATTCTTTTGTGCAGTTTTATTTTAAATCTGTTCAAGTAAAGATGCTTACTCTCTGTCTCTCTCGGTTACTTTTCATCCTGCAGCGCCAAGATAAATTTGAGATCAGAGTCTGACAAAGGACGGGGTTTCTCTTCTCGATTGAGCACCAGCTGGACTGTTGACTTTTCATCGAGTAGACCGTTGCCATGACAACACACCATCTCTGCCACGTGAGCTCGAGGATTTCGTGTCACC
>OFHS01003963.1:0-15203 GCA_900245855.1 Calvadosia cruxmelitensis | reverse complement strand
TTTGGAGACCACCTGTGTTTTGAGACCACCTGTCTTTAGAGATCACAGTGTCCGATGTTTAAAGACCATCTGTGTTTAGAGGCTACTTTTAAGTGTTCTCTTAAACGCAAACAATCTCTAACAAAACAGGAGGTACAAATGGTAATCTACCTTATATAAGTTATATTAATGATGCGAAGTAGAATGCATCTCTCTCAACGTTAAGGAAGTTACTAATGATTTTATAGTAGAAGACCAAATCGGAAAGTAGCCTTCCTTTCTCTCAAATTTCCAGCTTTAGATGAAGACGTTTTCCAGGATAATATCAAGGAGCTGATCCATAAAAGATGCATTTTGTACATATTAAGGTGTCATGATAGCTTTTCTTGGGGTAGCTGGGATTAGAGACAGGTCCCCAAGTGCAAAGAAAGATATTTGGTGAATTGCATCCGCGCAAATGCCTTGGGATACTGGATTCTTTTTGCCTGATAACCCTAGAAACGAAGGATTGACTACCGTACCCTCATATCCTTAATTGTTTCTAATAAATTTTGAACACATTGGTAAACCCATCCAGACATATCATAGGGACATGATGATGTTTCCCCAATGCCCCCTAGCTATGCCACTTCAAGTAAGGGAAGTTCTAAAGTTCTGAAAAGGTGAACTTTGAAATCATTGTCACGGAGTCTAAAATTCTGTACATTATTAAGTAGCAGCTGGAATAATTATACTTCCACCAGTATTACTAAGCACCTCCCAGTTCAATACCCAGTTCAATACTTTGTTATTAGCATGTACCCCTGGCAGAGTAATTGTTGATCTTCTATGTAATCTTAGGGCTTTGAGTTGTGCTTTACCCGTCGTGTTGAATACACGTGTTTACGGAGAGACAGTGTGCTTGCTTCAATGTTACTTTAACAGTGACCTTATACTAAGACCGTAGTACTAGTCTTGAAACGAATACCAGTACGATGAAGAACTGGAGCCAATGTATGACGTCATGGAATAATCAAGTTTATCAGAGTATCAACATTCCAATATATCTGATTCGAGCAACAATTGTCAGATCAGGATTATCAATGCGGTATGGGACACTATCCAATGAGTGGCCAATCAAATATGGCTACCATTTCTATTAAAACTGTTGTGTCGTCATCCTATATCTATAATTATGCGTAATTTATGCCAACTGTTGTAGTATGGCTTCAGTGTAATCATAGTCAATTAAAACCATGGTGTAATCTGCGCTCTAGTTGTTGGAATCTGGAGTGAGAGAGGAACGTTGGTTAAAGAATCTGTCTGTTGATCTCGCGTTGTCTCTGCTCTTGACGTAGATGCCTTTTTCAGAGAGTGATGTAACAAAAACAGACAAGTTTTCAAAGTTAATTCCCTTCAGTGGTCGCTTCGTAAATAAAACAGATTTGAATTTCTAATATAAAACCCCTAGAAAATTGTCTTTACATAATTATACAACGAAGATTTTATACACATCGACTTCGATATAGGCGAGAAAAATACCGGATTGGATGAATTTGATACGGATAGATTGAGCAGGTTCTCTTTGTATTTATTATCTTTGTTTATATACTGTGTTGCCTTTAAATGTCTGTGGATTTCAGGGAGCAGTCCATGGGGGGTACGGTGGCTACAACTTGGTTGGTCATCCAGAGGGCACCGCTCATGCTGGTAAACCCTATCACTACGGCCATTATTACTACGCCAAGAGTACCTGTGCTGATCACTACAAGAAGGGAATGAAAAATGGATACTATCCCGTCTATTCTGCTACTCACATGCGTTCGATGAAGGTCTATTGCGATTTTGATTCTGAACCTGGCATTGCCTACACGCTTGTGATGTCATCAACCGCTCGTGGAAGAACTGGTTTCCAAATACCCAGCCCTTTTATGGTAAGTTATCGAAATTCGCAATATTTGCACGTTTTAATATGTAAATGCATGTGAAAGTATATGTGCATGCGTTTAGACTAGAATTAGAGGAATTTTTAGGACTTTGTTAGCCAGAATATAATTATACGTTCGCATCAAAATAAGGATTTCAGTCTCGGCTTGTGCTATATTTAATCGTGTATAAATTACTGGCGTAACCATACGGTACACACTACACTAATTAGATTCAAACCACATTCGCAAGGAGACTGTGTACAACGGACGACGCGAGGTCCCAATGCATGACGGGATACAAATGCTTTTTAGGCACGTGGTTTTGAGCTGAAAGCTACAACATTGACAGCCAATCACAATCCCTGAAATTGACCATCATCGACAGGAGTACGGCTGATTGCGTTGCAAACAATGCATTTTTCTGGCATATTCACCTGAGGCAGAGATGAACTCACGTATATACAGAAATGCAGTGGGACTGCGCATGGTGGATTGACCAAATGCAGTCTATAGGCATTTGAGATTCGTGCTAGTTGACCTCTGCCACATAGGACGACGCCACCAAATTGCTTTGTTCGATATGCAGTCAACCGTACTCTTCTCTATGATGATTAATTTCAAAGAAATGGAAATTGACAGTCATGAAATGGACTACAGTTGAATGAACCTCAAAATCTATTTTCTGATAGAGAACATAGGACACAGATCAGCTCTCGTACAATAATTAATTACTTATGTTAAGAGTAGAGACGACGATGGAGGCTTTCGCATTGTATAACATATGTATTTCACAGATACGCTGCTGGTCCCATGACAGGGAGAGATGGCAGAATTCCAAGGAATACATATGGGGGTTGATGACAGATCCCTGTGTGTTGAGACACAGAGTATAATATACAAGGCAGACGGAGTTGTTAAAACAATGAAGTACAGACGGCAAAGAGGATGATTACAAGATGACACGGCTACATATTCTTACGATCTTGTGTGACGACATCAAGTTCACACTGACCACACGTCAGCCACTACACTTCTATTATAAGCGGCGGGGCATTATAAATATATCATAATCCATCGTGATCGCGCTTGATGGATTGTACCACATGCACGATTCTAGCAGTATTCATATCACAGATAAATTTATAACTCTAAATTCCGTCAACAGGACGTTCCGCTCACGTCTTCCAGCGAAGTCAACTCTGTTCAACCCAATTTCGAGGCTTACCGTCAGGCGAAATCAGATATGAGCAGAATCAAAGCAGCTTCCAAGCTCTGGAGAATTACATGCACTCCCGATGAGGAGTTTTCGTACACAACATACGTGCGAGTGAAAAATACCATTGATCCATTGAAAGAATATCCTCTTCCAATAAGTGCTCCTGTTGCGGAAGATTGTAAGCGTGTTGAGTACCTTTCTTACGACAGCAGGTACGTACATTAGCGAAATGTCATATTATATTCAAACACTCAAACTGTGGTCTAGTGGCTATAGTATGTGCGGCTGCCAACCCGACGCCCCTGGTTCGACTCCAGGGCCAGCCGACACATATTTATTACTGTATGTCTTCTGTGGTTTTAATTGTCGAGGGCCCCAAGGGAGACAACCCATTAGCTTATTGGGCTACCGTCGTTATAAAAGTGGCATTAACATTTACAAACCTGTCTTAAACGACCACCCAGGCGACAAATGAAGATTATTCTCTTGACAAAGGTGGTCGCTTAAGACAGGTAAAGTGCATTGTTTGAACAGGCAGGTAGCCGTCAAGACATAATTATGTTGGTCTGTCTGAGATGATCTGTACATTACGTGACATCTGTAACTTAAGGGATAGAGGACTTTCTGTGATAGGCATAACCCTTCCCCCAGAAAAATTCAATATGCTTGCTATAAATTAAAGGAGAGAATATTGGCCATAACATCTTGCTATGTTCACGCGAAATATCAAAATGTATTGTGGGGCAAACTAATGAATTTAATTTAGAAACACAGAACGATGGGTTCGACATTGGGACAAACTGGTTCAGAATGACATTTCACGAAACACAATATTTTTACCGTTAATACTGCAGTGCAGTTCATAAATAGACCTTATAAAAATTTAATAATAAATATAAATATAGAAAAATAATAATAAATAATAATAAGTAATAATAATATCTAAATATAGTAACTATAGACCTTATTCCTGTACCAGTCTCGTAGTTATTTTGGAACTGACGAATCAACTTGCCCACAATTCTGCTGACCTCTCTTGTAAAGGTGTCTTGTGAAAACGTGTGCTGCACGTCATCTGTCGCAGATTCTGTGATATTGATTTCCTCTGAGTGATGAGGTCAATAGGTCAATAAAATGTACTCTTGAATTCGAAATATATAAAATCTTTTTCTTAAAAGGAGAGAATAATTTCAGGCAAAGAACCATAATCTATGTACACGTTTATACATACAGTGTGAAAGTTTTTGTGTAGTCAAGTCAGAATATAGTCAAAGCTGTTTTAACGGCCACCTCTACAAAGCAGCCACCTGTGCATAAAGACCATTCTTCATAACCCCAAAATGACAGTTTCTATAGAAATCAACCTGGACAGAGCGACCACCTGTCTGTAAAGGTCATTTTCTATAGGTCCCAAAGGTGACCATTGTAGATAGGTTTCACTGTAAACAAATATGGATTACATATGCTAGACGTTTCTATCTGAAGCTGCTGATGATCTAACTCCTATGATATTCTCGTCTCTTGCAGGTCATGCTCAAATTGCAATCTGCTTCTGATTCAAGGCTCAACCGCATCGGCTCATCAAATGCTTGTACTCGGCACGGCTTCTGTTTGTGGTTTTCATCCGATACCAATCCTTTCAGATCCACTTTTATTTTATGTGGGAGGATCCGAATGTAACGCAATGATACGATATTGGTTTGGCAAGGCAGTGAAGTGAACGACAAAGAGTGCCTTCGTGACAATCAGATAGCAAATTAATCAAGCAGAGAATGTGTCAATAGACCATTATGACAAGCTACCATTTTGGTAAAGGCAAGTGCATTATGGGAAAGGTTAATATCTCTGATTTCGGAATACGGAGAAAGTTGGATTTGATACTGATGCAGATTTCTTCAAGATGCGCTACTTTGCTTAAACCGGCATAATTATGATTTTCGTTAATATTCTGGGTCAGAAACCCAGTTTCTTTGCTGCTGTTTTTCTCATAATGGTAGCTCGTGAAATAGGTCTAATTATTGAGAAATACTTCTGCACAGTAATCACAGTTTCCAATATTTTTATTTCTATATTAATTATATGGCATTATTACTATTCTTTATTTCTTTCATTTCATTTTATTTTCATTTTATTTATTTATTTATTTTATTTCTTCAATTCAATTGACTTGCTAACGACATTCGCAATTTAGCAAAATCAAGTATTTTTGCAGCTGTGAATCAATAAACATGAACTTGATGGATCAAAGCCTTCGCAAATAATTGTGATCTTTTACTCGCAAAGAACTTTGCATCAGCTGCTTATATCTCAGGAGAGATACGAAAATTTAGCTTCCTTAGATTTAGAACAATATCATCCATTACTGAATATCTGACATACACTCATACACAGGGCTGTAAAAGTTACCTTTTAAAAGTAACTAGTTACAGTTAAAGTTACTTTATTTCGAAAATGAAAAATTACTCTTTAAAGTTACTATTTTCTAAAAGTAACCTTCAAAAGTTACTAGTTACCTGTTAGGAAAAGTTACTAGTTACAGCTACTTTCAAAGTTACTTTCATCGATGTTAACATAAGAAAAGAAAGTATAATTAACATGTGTATTTTAAACAAGTTCCAATTTACCGTCTTCGGTGGATTTTTCATGCATACATGAATGCTTTGAAGCTTATTGTATCTTAACAGTACCCACGATTAACTATAGTCTAGAAGTGAAAAGTAACTAACCGTAAACAAATGTAACTTTGAAAAGTTACAAGTTACTTTGAAAAATTGTATCTACAGTAGTTACAACAAAAGTTACTTTCAGTGAAAAGTAATTAGTTGCTTCAAAAAGTTACCCAAAAAGTAACTTTTCGGGTAACTAGTTACTAAAGTAACTAGTTACCTTACAGCCCTGCTCATACAATACATTAAATTCCAATCGTACCAAAATGTAATCTCGATTTCATGTAATCTCGTTCTGATAATGGTCACTTCAATACGAATCTTCAATGCGGCAGTGATTTCTGTATTATTTTATGGATGTGAAACCTTGGCACTTACTTGAGCAGATACTAACACGCTACACTCCCGCTGTGACAGGTATATTCCAGTGAGTGCGCTCTCAGACGAAAACTCTGACGAAGTAGACTGAACCGCATTTCTAGCGCAAAGTCAAAGCGCACGACGGTGCCTGTGGAGACGAGGATGCTTTGTCTACCTCCCTCCACGCGCTGTCGCTTGGCACAGCTTCGGTCTGGCAAACATTCTTTGCTGGACGTCTATACATGAGCCGCATTGATAACAGCATCTCCGATCTTTACCCTAACTGCAACAGCAGACCACATGACGTTCCTCACCTCGTGCTCTGCCAAACCAGTACCTCTCTCCTATAATGAGTTATGGCACTATATTTAATACGTTTGTGGCATTGTGGCTGCACTACTGCTCAAACAAACACATGAGGATGCGTGTCAATCGCATGCGCTGGTTTGGTCATGTAATCCGCACAGATGAGTCACACTATCCAATGATTCATGTAGCATGCATCAAATAAGAGACGACGCTCAACTTCAAGTACCTATCTAGCAAAGACCAGAGCTCTGAATGGGTGATGGAGGAGCAGAGTTAACGTGATGCATATAGACAGCAAATGATCTGCTGATGCATTATTGATTGATTGATAGATATACGTGGTTGATCTTCTTAGAATAAAAATATAGTAACCCTCACCTTATAGTCTTACGGCATACGTGAATTATGCTCGGGACAAAGCAGCTATACTGGCGTACTCAAAGCCGTGCTTCGTTGCCAAAAACATTTCCCTGTGGTGAGCATTGTGTTGTATTGATTTTGGCATATTATATATGCAGATCTTGAGTTTGATTTGAAGTCACATTTTATTACTTTGATCTTCCTTTGTTGACTAGTGTGTTGCTTGTTTGTTTGTTTCATCATATCAGTCATAAATCGTAAAATACTGTTACACATCAAGAAAACATTGATAATTAAATTGACAGATACGATAGGATCATTCCGTGAGCAAAATTGCTTGTTTGTTTAGAAGACCCGTGTGAGTTACATCATTGTTTCTTGCGTCATTGGGAGGTTCACCAACCGTTCGCAATCAATATTATAGCTATCCATTACTCTGTAGCCACTTCATATGACCTCTCGGTTGATATATCGACCAGCTTAGTATCATTTTAGTTTGAGAACCAAGTTCTATTTTGACAAGCTATTTAATAAATGATCACTGTATTTGACTGGAAACCCATCATTGTGTTATTACAAGATACGTTGAAGTTGTATATGACCATACAGTAGCCACGTGTTTGCACTTTAGTGTATTAGAGAATAGATAGCTAAAAAGAAGAATGGTACTTAATATTCTATAGTTTGAGACTAAACAATGGACCTTTTGATCTCGGAGCTAATAAGCATGTGCGGCTGTAGCTCGAAGCTCGAACAGCATTGTGGAACCAGCTGCTTATTTGACCAAATTCTACTGAAGAAACTTAGGTAAAGTTTGAACAGGGTACAATACTGAACATACAGTACAATCACAACTGTTTAATTTACTTAGCATACCGTTTACGCACGTACAATTAGAACAACTTTAGGAATAAGTTTAAATGTCTCAATAAAAATTTAAATCATTAGGTAGGAATGTTTTATTCTTTCTCTAGAATTTTGAACAGTCAAAATAACCCATAGCACTAGCATGTTTTCTTCTACATCGGTTCTAAGCAACATCAATTAACATCCTCTCGCGTTCAGCATTTAACATTATAAGGAAAATCGCACATCTTTATATTTTTGTTAAACTTGAGACCAGATGGGCAGCTTCTCACGTGTCTTTTACCAGCACGACAATGGATGAACTTTGAGCAGCTGCTTGAATGAGCATACCGGCCGTAGGGATGTTTCTTACAAACACTTCCAACCCTGCCTGTAATTTAAAAAATAACACCTAAATCAAGCGATGATTGTATTTCGGGGTTACACGCTAAATTAGCTTTAGAGAAGCATCAATTGGCCAAGTGCAGTCCTGATCCATTTTGGGAATAAAGCTACCACAGTCACGTGTCTCTGAGTTGAAATCGACAATTTTGACAGCAAAGAATAATATTTAATATCGATCATTACAGAGAAGAGTACGGTTGACTGCATATCGAACAAAGCAATTTAATTTTGTGGTGTCGTCCCATGTGGCAGAGGTCAACTAGCATGAATCCCAAAATGTATTGAGACTGCATTCAGTCAATTTTAAATGCATTTATGCGTGGATAAATACTTCTGATAATCGATACGACATCCGAAATCTCTCAATCAGAAAATGTGGGTATAAAGCTCTTGCAAAATGGTCTCTACCTGAGGTTGTCTGTCCACCACCTCCTACGTAAGGCTGCACCAGTCCCCCTTGTCCGTGGCAAGCCTTATTTCTGTTTCCTGTCGGAAGATGGACAAATAACAATAAAGAAAATAATCTCTGATTGATTGATTGATTGATTGATTGATTGATTGATTGATTGATTGATTGATTGATTGATTGATTGATTGATTGATTGATTGATTGATTGATTGATTGATTGATTGATTGATTGATTGATTGATTGATTGATCGATTGATTGATTGATTAATCGATTGATTGATTGATTATCATCACCATCATCATCATTTATTCTGTAAAATTCGATAAGCTTACAAAGCTTTTATCCACGGAGCTGGTACAACACATTTTAAGATTACTGACATTAACTTTAAACAATACATACAGTAGAGGGGAAATGGTATGTATAATTTGAATTATATAAAAAGGAACAGACTTAAGCTTCCAAATGACCACGACAAAGATACTTGAATCCGCCCGCGTCATTGATAGTAGTTCATTCGAAAACCCATAATCATTTCTTCATCCTATTGAATACTTGTATGTATTTACGTACTTATACTTACATTGTATGAATGTTTGACAAAATATTGACCGGCAAATAAAGGGAAGCATGACTTGCACTTAAT
The DNA here is from genome assembly GCA_900245855.1 of Calvadosia cruxmelitensis. Lineage (NCBI taxonomy): Eukaryota > Metazoa > Cnidaria > Staurozoa > Stauromedusae > Kishinouyeidae > Calvadosia > Calvadosia cruxmelitensis. The sequence goes on along the minus strand of OFHS01003963.1, from coordinate 6,098 downwards.
TACATCCACTTGCATCCGCCAGATACATGAATTACTAAGTACTACTGCTACAAATAATAGAGTCCAAAAATACTGATTTGAATCAGGAGAGTGAGTTCGAGTCTCGCTTCTAAAGCAGACGTACCTCTGAAAGCTTGGAACGAGGTGTATTGAACAGAGCTTTTGATGTTGACGTCGTTGCTAAGATACGGGATCGAACTTAGCAGACGTTCCCCAGTGATGCTTGTCAGTCTTACTCGAAGAGGGAAGTTGAATTTCCCCAATCCATTTGCGATGAAATGAGCATCGTCACTGCGACGCATGCAATGCCATTTGTTGTTGACTAAGACCTCGAGACCAAGAGTTGGCAATCTAAACAGGAAAGGAAAGCAAATGTGCAGGATAAATCGTAAAAGAAGTTTCAAATTGTAAATATCATAGGCTAATCTAATACACTGCTATGCAAAAGTGAATGTAATTTCTGTCCTTGCGCACCAAAAATTTAAATAGAATTATTGCATCTTCAAGGAAGCGCTTGAAGATGGTCCTTTAAGGACATGTGGTCGCTTAAGATTGCTCAATGAAGGTGGTATTTTAAGAAAGGTTACACTGCAAATGGAACTGACTAGATGCCATGTCACTTACTTGGAGTTTAATATTTGGATCTTGACGTACCACGGATTACTCCCTTCGAATCGATAGAAAATCTTGCCGTTTGGTCCAGAGACAGATGGACAATCAATGGCTTGAACTTTGGTGCCAGCAATACCAGTTCCATGAAGAAACAGATCAATCCCAGCTGCAGAGAAAAATAATTAAATAAAAACATGATAGCAACAGAATTTGGTGCTTGAATACGGTAGGTGAATTAAGTAATAACATTGCTTCGTTAATGAGGCAGTTAATGATTCACGAAAAATGATGAATTTGTTATCACAACATTTGAAGGTTTGGGATTTTTCACTTGCTTTGATCCTGAGTATGTCAACAGCTAAAAGACTTCTTTCAGCAAGAAAATTGTAGAATTCGAGTTATTGCTATTAATAGTTCAATATAGACGGTCTCTATTGTAGTGCAGTGTAAGATACTTCGAGGAGTTTAAGGAGTTGCAAGCCTTGCCATTAAAAAATAAAGCTGTCTTCATTGGGACAACCGATCATCACTGCCTATACCTTTCTTGCATCCAACGCATCGATCCACTACAACGGCCTTGAGTGGGGTACTCCCGATGGGTGTGGTCCCCCCTACGTCGTTCCCAGTGGCGGTAATAAGAAGGCATGCTCCGCACACGAGCGATCTTTGAAACAGATGATCGCCAGCAGCTACCGTGATCCAACCAGGTTGAGTCTGAACAGGTGTAAACGGGTCGAGTGAACACGCACCGCCACCTGTGTACGGACCGTAGTATGTAGCCTGGTACATAGAGAAATGTTCACAATGCTGTGCTACAGATAAGCAAATAGTTGTAAATAGATGTAATAATTAAGGTTCTTTCCTCAACATTACTGGTATGCTCCTTGAAAATAGATGACAAACTAAGGAATTGATAATGCTATTGTTCCTCGTGATTCTAAGCAGACCCTCTACTTGTTCTGTTATTAGCAGCACATAGGAGAGATACACAGTATCGACGCGATAATATAAATTATACATACTTACTAATTATTTCATAATTCTATCAAATAACTATCTATTTTTCTCTACTAATGATTCCATTGAAATGGACAATATCTTTTTATAAACAAACGTCTGTTCAGCATCAATTGTCAATGGAGTTATTCCTTGGCGAAGCGCACTACTGGAGACATCTGTGACGGCAATATCGAGTCAGCAATTTAAACACAGTTTAGAACTGATACCTTAAGTCCAAATGTATTATAATTAATTAATTATACTAGCAACTTGTGAATAATCTTGTCTTCTTTACTGTGCACTTATATTTTGGCTGTATCTAAGTGGAAGTTATCCTTCACTTTATTTGTCAGTTATTATTTTTGACAAATAAACATATATACATTCATACAGATATAATTATAATTATAGTACCTGTGCGTTGAGCTGAGAATTAAACATTCCGCTAACGATATTAGCATTCCCAGTTGCCCTGCGAGATCTCAAATCACCCTGAAAACAATACATGGAAAAACATCGCAATTCAACAGAATTTGAACGTATCGCAAGGCAAACTCAATTATGCGAATTCAATTGAGACACTGTGTGCTATACCTCAGAAATCCCACAGAGCAGGCCAGCAAGAACCGCGATAGCGAAGTACTTCATGATGGCAGCGATTGCGAGGAAATGCTGTGTATTTGACAGATATTTCCAGATTGTCAGCTTGAGATCTCAATATAAGGGTTGTATTTATTTGAACAGTTGTTCTGTTTGCTCGCAAACCATTGACTTTTTCGACTGGTCTTGTTTGCTTATCATACAGGAATTGTCAATTGCACTTGTTCGATAATGACCGCTCGTTATCGCCTGATCAAATCAACATCAGGCACATATAGATAAATACCAGGAGACTATGTGAGTCATATTTTTAATGATGACATCATTGTTTGTGCAATGCTGATGCATTATCTAATGTGACCTCATTGATCCCTTCTTGTAGTGACATCATTATGCATCTGATATTCATTTGATCGTGGATTTTTTTAACTACTAGTATCTTATTTCAATTCTCAAATCTTTACATCACAGTAAAATATGTAAAACAATCTCGAAATAAATTAGATATATTTAAAATAAATAAATGAAAAAGTCCGTGGCATAAGAATATTGATAAAAAGAAAACCCTACTTACAAGTAAAACACATGCTCAAGACTCGCAGCATCTTCCCCCTGGTGGTTCCCAAAATAGATAATAGATCGTGGATTTGATCATTCGTTCATTTGATCATTCGATTATTTGATCATCTGCCTGGATCAGTTTCTGTGTATCTGATGATCATTTTGGCGGTATCAGTATCTTCCTCCTACCCAATGTTTTGAACACCGATGATGATGTACTCATCCTTCCTTAACTTACTTGTCACATAGCTGTATTGTATATTAATTGAGCTCGAGCGTCTCACAATGGCTGTATGTAAGCGGAAGTGATGCTTCCCTATATTTGCCTGAATGAAAACTTTATTTCAAAAATATCTCGCATTCAACTTCAGAGCCAATGGCACTGAAGTTACCACATAGGGGCATGTTTTACAGAATAACGAGTAAACATATGAATAAATAACAGGCAGATAAAAAAGGCTAAAATCATTGCCTGTCAATATTTTTGTCAAATAAACATACATACATACATACATGTAGACTGTGCGAAACTTGATATCAAATGTTTACAAGATGCTGCAACACCTGAACCGTTACCCAATAGCCTTCGCATCGGTCTTGCATTCACAAGCTCCTCATTCTATCGTCAAATGACGTAACGCATAATCAAACAGAGGTTCATAATTACATATGTTATGCATAATTAGATATATAATTTATTTTGATCATGAAATAAACAAGAGGAATACAAGGTAGGGATACCTTAAAACAATCTAGGTTCACATGATTAGAATAATTAGCATAACACTAGCCCCATCAACCGTGGTTTAAACTCAAGAAACAACGTGGAAACAACGGTGGAAACAACGAAAGGTGGAAACAACGTGGAAACAACGGTGGAAACAACGTTTTTTTTTTCAACGTGGAAACAAAGGTGGAAACAACGTTTCTTCCAGGCTAATTTAGCCAAAAGTTGGCAATCTGTAGTAACTTCATTTTATCTATTGCCAAATACAAATATACAAAATACAAACCGACTTGTCCTTCCACGCTACTGCTGAGATGTTTACGATATTACGATACAATAGAAATGCTTGTGTACGCTTAGTACGGAATATCCTACCTCGCTTTATATGAATATATCCCATTTTGGTCTGCACGGAGGGTGGGAGAATAAGAGAGTTTGACTGCGTATCTACAAAAAATTACTCTAATAGTAAAAAAATGTAGAACACACTCAAGTTCGATCATGTTCCCCAAGATGTATGAAGCATTCCCTGTAGCAACATTATTTGCTTCATGAATAACCTCGATTTTTCTCTCCTCATGATGATGATGACATCCTACACCGATGAGTTGCTTTGACGACCATGAAGACTTCTCAAGATCATTTTAGGATTTATGCTAGTTGACCTCTGCCACATAAGATGACACCACCAAATTGCTTTGTTCGATATGCAGTCAATCGTACTCTTTTCAACATTGATCGATTTTTAAGATTGTTCTTGGATGTCAAAATTGTCTATTTCAACTCAGAAACACGTATCTGTAGTAGCTGAAACTCCCAACTACTGCATCAGGACTGCACTTGTAGATGTATTTCTACAAAAGTGGACTAGACGTTAATTACTATTGCTCTCTTCAGAATATTTCCTATTTAATAAATATGCTTTCTGGCCATGATTGGATTTTGATAATGACACTTAAAAAGCTTTTAATAACGTTGATAAATCTATTCAAGAATGCCTTGAAATTGCATGCCCAGTTGTATCAACAAAATTTAATAAGAATTCTCATAAAAAAGAGCCATGGATGTCAGAGGGAAGTCTTGTGTGTAGACGCCAAAAATTACTTTCAGCAAATAGTCTGGTTGTTTTAATGGTCCAGCCAGGCAACACCTCAGAAGATGCAAGCTAGAAACGCGATCTCAAACCTTTTCATATCTAAATAAACTGACAAAAAATTAATCAAAATATCTAAATTAATAATCAATCAAAAATAATCAATCAAAATACCTTGTTAGTTAGATCAATCAATTGAAGGAAAACATGTCACTGTAATTATTATAGAATGATGTATCATTATCTATTCTGAATGGGATGAAATAAATTTATCACTAAACCTTTTCATATCTCAGTGAACCGGCAGTCAACAAAACTGCATCTTCAGTGGAAACTGCCTCTTCGAATTTTATAGTTTAATATCAGCTCGGATATTTGACAACAGGACACTGAACTGTGCAGGTTTATCCTTAGTTTACTTGACTGAGTGCCAGACGTTATATAAAATCTAATGCTGGTCACCATAACTGGAATCTTTCCTGCCCAAAGTGAGACAATCAACAAGACATTCCACTTGTCGTCTTTAATTTCGATCTGCAATATTTTAATAGTTTAATTCGCTTTATGTTGCAAATCAATTATTCCAAATGATGTCATCGTGTAAATTTCTGAGTTGGGGCGATTTTCACCAAGCCCAGTCTAAGCACATTTCAGCATTAGAGTTATCTCGCATTAATTTAGAACATGTGTTAGAGATGATTTATTTATTTAAAGTCTATTGCCAAGTAAGTACTGTTGTGTCGTCATCCTATATCTATAATTATGCGTAATTTATGTCAACTGCTGTAGTATTGCTTCAGTGTAATCTGCGCTCTGAGTTGTTGGAATCTGGAGGAACGTTGGTTTATAAATCTGTCTGTTGATCTCGCGTTGTCTCTGCTCTTGACGTAAATGTATTTCAGAGAGTGATACAACAAGTACCGATGTATTAATTATGATGAGCTATGTGTGTATAGACTGCTCATATGTGAATTCTTTGTTTTGAGTTTTGTTGAATAAAGACACATACATAGTTCTATATTAGACAAACCGTCAACTTGTACACAATTTGCCATGCGCAGTCCCACTGCATGTCGGTAAAAAGGTGAGTTGACCTCTGTCAGAGGTGAATACACCAGGGAAATGTTTTGTTTCAAACGCAACCAGCCGTACTCTTGTCAATTATGGTCCATTTCGAAGATTATTCTTGGCTGTCAAAATTGTCGATTTCAACTCATAATCACGTGCTAAAAATACTTTTTTTTCAACTATGTGACTTTAAAACAATACAAGGTCAGAAATAAATAAATAAAACTTAATCTTAAATACAAATGCAATAATATCTTCAATTAAAAAATACCTCTAAAATTACATTTTATTTACGAACTATTTATAAATAAACATCTAAGGGCTAAAAAAACTAACCCTATTCCTAAAAATTACACAGCTTGGTTAATATTCAATATTCATCTAGAGAATTACTGGCAATGGTGCCCAAGATGCTAATGGCGTTTCCACGCTGCACCG
>OFHS01003962.1:579-15209 GCA_900245855.1 Calvadosia cruxmelitensis | reverse complement strand
AGATCTTTGTCTCGCAAGTGACCATCGCAGTTTACCGAATGGATAATATTTTCTTAGCGTGGCTCCCTGACTAAAGACGACTGTAACAAATCAGTAAGCTACAAGGCGCTACAAGGTTGGCTTCGTTTGGTTATTCCTTTTACTTCAAAAACAACAGCTCGGTTGATCTCTGCCGTCATGTTCATTTATTCATGCAGACTTGTGAAGTGGCTGTTAATTTGAGATCATTCGAGTAACACTTCGTGCAGCGTAATTTGAATTTGGATTTTATAATACATCGAAAACTAACTGTATGTAAAATTGGAAATAAACAAAGATTAGTAAACGTAAAGTCAAATTTTAATGTAATTTTCAATGATAGTACACTACTAAGAAAAGTTTCTGTTGTTCATTATTTAGGAATTAAAATTGATAATAATTTGAATTTTGATAAGCATATTAATAGTATAATCAAAAAAATTAACAGAGGTCTTGAGGTCTTAAAATATGTAAGAAAGTATATACCAGAAACTTCTGCTAAAACTTTGTTCAACACAATTGTTTTGCCACATTTTGACTACTGTTCTGTTGTGTGGGGGAGCTGCAAGAAACAACATCTTTATAGCCTCCAGAGACTACAGAACAGGGTATTGAGGACAATACTCCGCTGTCACTTCAGGACTCCTGTCTCCAATATGCTAAAGCAGCTAAAAATGTCCAGCATTGGAGACAGGATAAAACTTTATCAACTTTCCTGGGTGCACAAAATTAAACATGACCTTGCTCCTCCTCGGCTAAAAAGTAATCTTGAATTTTGTTGTATAATGTATCATGTATCTGCTCCATGGAAAAAAAGCTGTTTTTAAGTTTATCGGATTTTTCAGAATAGCTGATGATGATGATGATGATGATGATGATGAGATTTGAGAATACGAACGACCTTGCAGTTGTTTGCCAGATGCAGACTTGATGCACACTTGTGAAGTGGCTGTTAATTTAAGATCATTCGAGTAACACCTCGTGCAGCGTAAATGCATTGATATCCTGTATCACTGCCACGACAAGGAGAGTCGATAAAGTCGAATCGGTGCATTTAATAGCCGCTTTGGCATGACCCGTCGTCTTGCCACTGTTGCTGACCTTCAATCAGTAAGCTACTACGTTTAACCACGGAAGAGCCAACAGTATGCCTTCTCTTTTCCCTGGACACGGGAAACAATTTATTGTGCTTTTCGCGAGTCTTTTGGGCAACAGTTTGAGCTTGTACAAGGGTGATAATTGAGTAGTTACTACGCACAGCAATTCTTCAAATCTATTGTCGATTAATCAATTAATAACGATTACTAGTTCGATGAACTATCTGATTAATCGATACAAGAAATTTCTATCGATTAGGAACTCTAGTGTTGAGTACTGCCATCGTTTTGCTGTTCGACTGAAAAATCATTGACACGACAGCAGAAAACGATCGGAAACTTGTTTTGGAATTGCTTTGAGAAAAAACTTAAGTTCTGTATTAAAAAAATAATAGTTTGCAAAGCCGAGTTTTGGCTTTCTTTTTTCGATTTCGAATTTTGGTACCGAATTTCAGGAAAACCGAGTTTAAATTTGAAGTTCGTCCCATCTCTACTAGTCAAGTAATCATTACTATTTTCAACACTTTGAAAGTGTTGTAAGAGCCATTTTATGTTAGTTGTTGTGAAGACGGCAAATTAAAGTATTAAACATCATTTTGTTTGTTATAAATAAGCAACATGTATGATCAATTGCATCCATTGATAGAGACGAATCAAGTAACATGTAGCAGTAGCTTGTATTTAGATTGATTTAATTAACTTCACGGGAAATCCACCTGAGGCTATAACTAGGATTATCAGATGTTCGTTATTTCCCGGAATTGTTCCGTATTTATGTTCTGCAGCGCAAAATTTAGTTGATTTTGTTAGACATTTCTACTCAAGTTTGCAAATGTTCCGTATCTTAGCCTCTGTGGACTGGTAACTTAGACATGTCAGATCTTTATTGGAGCCTTATAAAATGGGTAGAGTAAAATGCCAGAATGTTGCACTCCATATTGACATCTGTGGTTGTAAGCCGCTTGTGGAAGTAAAACACATTTTCTTACAATTTCCTTGTATGACAAGAGATTAGTAGGTCTACAAGCAAGTTGATGATGTGTAGCCATTGTACATATGGACATACCATGGCTAGACATCAGCGACTTGGATATGGATATGGTCATCCAAATCCTGATATTTATCTGATTATATTGCACTGGAATCATTCTGTTTTGTTTCAGGTTGAACATGAAATTGAAACGCAGATTGAATGGTTTATTACGCAAATGGGCAGAGCACCGTTTCGCCTTGATGGGCATCAGCATATCCATATATTACCTGGCGTGAGAGAAATCATATCAAAACTAATGCAGAAATATTCAATTGTTGAAACACGAGTGCCATTTGAGATTGGAGTACAACAGTGCTTATGGATAGACTCCCAAAAAATGGCATTTTTTGATGCAATGTGTGACGATGCTCTGGCTGCAGGAGAGTTGTTCTCGTCATGCAAGATCAGGTAATGCCTTTACTCGCCAACAGTATCTTTTAGCTGAGAATAAAAGTTGATTTGATAATTAAGCTAAGGTATTTAAAATTGTTAAATAGTTTGTTTTGCTGATATGTTTTTTTTAGTGCACATCAATTGCAATATTGTCGTGGTCCCTGCAAAGTTTACTCTCAGTTGTTGTAATTTTGGATAAGGAACTTTGTCTTATCAATTTACTATTTGCTCCCTGTCTCTGCTACATTGAATTGGTTGACTTGTTCAGTAAGATCACCAGATTGCTTTAATATTTCTGGATAGACAAAATGATTTGTTTGTAAGCCTAACATCCTCACATTGTACAAGTTTTGTAAATAGTTTTACAAATGTAAGAGGAAAACCAACAATGCTGTGAAAGGATGTACCATGCTTGTTCGAAGATTTTGGTCACTCTGCCACAGTTTCAGCTGAAATAAAATATAATCTGTTGTCAAAATGTCTAATACAATATGGGTAATTTCCCTAGAATTGAGAACTACTTAAAACTACTTTATAAGTATTTACAATAATCCATATTTAATTCATTTAACATACAGTTGATAAGTAGCTTTTTGCTTGTTGTATTCACAACAACAATAAGCGATAAAAAACACAATGTGTTGCAGTGTGTCGCCGGTTTCATTGTATAGCCGTCCTTTGTATTATTGTTTGTGTCCGTAATTAGGAATGCATTGTCACATTGTTAAACCGTAACTATAAATATGTATCTGTAAACCGTTCTCCTTCTCTTGCCTGAAGATGACATGTTGAAAATATGTCGAAACGTTGCAACACACTTTGTTTTTTATCGCTTATTTTTAACATACAGTTAAAATTAAAATTAGAATAACCTAAAATTTCACTAGCTAATTAAGTTAAAATCTTGTCCATACCAACAGGATGTTGAATTGAGCCTAGGATGGATGAAGCATTGTGTGTTGGATTGCAATTGCTATCCTCTGCTTAAGATAGCAATGGGGTTTTGGTATGCCTGCTACCTTGATTTGTTCTCGTCCGATCTTATTACGAGCTTCTCCCGCCCTCTCCATATGCTCCCAAGTTTTCATGGCCAGCGGCTCTACTACGTAGTCTACCATTGTCATCTTTGCTTTTAATTGCTAGCTGTGATAGCAATATCAATTGTTAAAAGTCATTTCTTTAGTTTTGATGCTTCCTGTCATCTGTTCTTTCTGTGAGTGTAGAATAAATTATCTGCAACTATCGGTTATTTTCAGATATTCTGATTTCTTCTTTGGTCTGAGTGTGATGGGCAAAAACATGACACTTGAACGCATCAAAAATGGATTATCATTAATCAAAGAACGATGTAACGGCAATAATGAAATTGAAGTTGAGTTTATGGTTCATCCCGGATTCAAAGCAATTCAAGGCCAAGGTGGATGCGGAGGAGGACCTGACCAGTTTTCTTTGTCGAATGACCGCGAATATGAGATGGAAATTTTGAGTAGTTGTGAATTTAAAGACTTGCTTTCAAAAGAGAATATTGCGATAAAACAGATAACAGATTATGGATATTAGATATTGAATGCATATTATGTATACCGGTATCATCGGTATGATACAAGACAATGTATGTAATCTAAGTAATTGTATCAATATACAGTGAAACCTGTCTATAACGGTCACTTCTGGGACCTGAGGAAAATGACCTTTATAGACAGGTGGCCTTTCTGTCCAGGTTGATATCTATAAAAAGTGTCAGTTTGGGGTTATGAAAAGTGGCCTTTATACACAGGTGGCTGCTTTATAGAGGTGGCCGTTAGTACACTTTTGACTGTACAGCTCACTGTACAATGATAAGGAGTGCTGTTTTGGGATTAATGTTCAATGAACATTGTTCATAACAATTTTGATTTTGCCATGAACCCAGGTTGTCTGAAGACAGATTCATGCTGGTTAATCAATAAAGCCCAGTCGTCGTGCATGTCGGTATAAAGTGTTTCAGGCACGTGGTTGTGAGTTGAAATATATTTTGGCAGCCAACATTCCTGGAAATAAACCACCATAGATGAGAGTAGTCTACAGTTGAATGCACTTTGAACAAAATCATTTTCTGGCGACCCTCAGGATAACCCTTTTCAATGACTGTTTCCACAGTCTTATGTACAGTATTTACATTGTGCAATGTGAAATCATCTCCAGCGTATCACTGGATTAAGTTGCCCTATTTTGCCAGATGTGAAAAAGGCAACTTGTTTTATGGCATGATGTTATTTGGCGAAACATCTAACAAAAATTGTAAGTTTTCAGGATATTGTCGAAGATAGATAACCTTATGGTAATATGTTAAATACCTTAGGGACTCTTGACTCTTAAGATGGCCCTGGATTGTATACCGAAATGCATTGGAACTACACATGACGAATTGAATTTGAGCATATATCTAGGCCTATTTGGCATTTAGACGAAGGAATGTACCTTTTAGTATCATTAAACAATAAACACGTTCCTTCGTATAACTAAAAGTGTAAGGGTACATTGCAAAGCATAATTGCTGGTACGTAAATGGTGTGATGTAGTGACCCTAGAATTACACACGACAGATTGACTGCTGCAGATTCACGAACCAATATATTGCACTAGAGCATAAAATTACAGCACGAACAATCACATGACATATATGTTTACGATGTAACCAGTCATGGCACTACTGTGTAACCTGAATTCAACATGATCTTGAGTCCTCTTTTTCAGATTTTCATACGATAGATAAATCCTCTATGCAATTCTGTTTATTGTTTTAAAAGTAAGTACGACATTGATTCTCAATTTTAATAGTTTTCTTCTCTGCATTGATGTACATATGATGTGGACGGTACACCAACACAACAACAGCAAGGAAACATGCTCTAAAATGATTGCCAATATCATAAATTTACATATAACCTAAGCATTTGAAACTAGATGACAGTTTGTGATGTGGACCACAATCTGCAGCCGATAAAAACCCTTCGGTTGAGGCATTTATTGTTTGATAAAGTCAGAAACAAGTCGAACGACTTCGTGCGGTCTCTCGGCATGAACCCAATGACCAGCTCCAGCCACGTGTGTTATTTTTGCCTGAGGGAAGTATTGCTTGATCGCAGGTGTGTGTTCCTCTCTGCATAGAACGAAAAGAAGCACTGTAACACATCGCCTACTACCATGAAACCTGTCTATAAAGGTCACATTTGGGACCTGAGGAAAATGGTCTTTATAGACAGGTGGCCTTTCTGTCCAGGTTAAATTCTATAGAAAGTGTCATTCTGGTGTTACAAAGAGTGGACTTTATACACAGGTGGCTGCTCTATAGAGGTGGCCACTAATAAAGGTGTGACTGTCTTAAATGCAAATCGTCAAAGCAGTTGGGACTGCCTCAGAGAAAATCTAGTTTGCAACATAATTATTTGGGTAGAATAGCATGACATAATCTTGCAAAGTCATGGAAGAATAACAGATTTACAGACTTGGGATTTGCTGAAGCTCATTTAGATGTTAGTTTTAATAAACATTAATTCCAATGATGTGATAGAAGTTGCCATGACAATAATGATATCAACATCATGTACATGACATAAGGAAATTGTTCATGAAAGCTGCATCACAATTATTTGCCAATCAGAGTAATAATTATTGATCTCACCAAACACAACAATTGCCAGTTATGTTGAAGCTGGTTAATATATCATCGGTAAGTTCTTCTATGTTTTATTAATGTAACCCCGTTATTATCACCTCGGTTTATATCACAACCCGCTTAATATCACCTCACTTTGAGAACCAAGTTCTGCCTGAATGAACTATTTGTACCCGCTTACTATCACGAGTTCACGACCCGCTCATTATCACAATTTTTGGCTGGAAAACCATAGTGGAATTGACGTGGTTTCACTGTATCCCCATTGGTGGGGTTCCATTTGTTATAATGGTTTGGTTAATTCACCTAATCTTAGCATCCATGTCCTAACACGCTTAATATCCTACATCTTAGCTGCACCAACAACAGGATCTTAACCAGGAGCAACCGTACACAGATTTTCAAGTAATCCTTTCTTAGTCATCTCTGTCCATAACTGTATTTCAGGTAATGATTTTGGCCCATTCCAATGAATCCATCTGTTTGCAAGCGAAACAAGTAATGGTTTACCAATGTTCATATCTGGACAGAGGCATGACACATATGTCAGCAGCTAGTTTTACCATGCCCTACTGAAAAAGAGTTAGGAGATGTCTGGCCCAAGACTATCATAACAGAAGATTGCAGCGCCATACGCCAACAGCGACTGAAATAGTCAAGTCCACATACTTTGGTTGAAGGACAGTTCTGTAGCCTCCGCATACGTTACTATGCTGGCACTGAGTGGCAAGCAACTGTGTTGCGCCATCGTGGCTTTGCATGGACATTTTTATATGTGGATGATTCATGGGAGGACTTTGATGGTAATCACGTACTATTTAATAAAAAAACATCGTATAAAATGACATTCTGATGATGATAGACGGTGACAAAGACGATGATGATGACAATAATGATGATAATAATTATTAATATGATAATGATTGATGATTATGATGATGAGTCCCAAACACACCACTGTTGGGATAACTATACTTTGCTCACTATTAGATGTGCTAGATGTAATCAAAGGGCTCTGTCCCTTTTCAGTTGAGGGGAAGATAATGTCATGGCTGTGATGCTCTTCAGCACTTCTGAAGATATAGCTTCAACCTGCACTACTTTCATTGTGATATTTGTAATATAATATTAACAAACAGTGCAGAGTATTTACCGGATGTAATTGGAATCAGCTCCACCAATAAACAGTGTCGGCTTGTGAAATTTGTTTTCTTCAAATTCAGGAAATCCCATGATATCTTCGTAATTCCTTGCAATAGAATCAAGGTTCATTCTCCACACAAGTCCTTCATTGGATTGGATTATGTTCCTTAGCAGGAACTGCCTCACAAGCTCACTCTGAGAAAAACAAAAAGGGATGTTCAGTTGACCGCACATGACAAGTCACAAGTGCTTAAACAATAAACAGCATTTTTAGACATTCACAAAGCCCATTTTAGTAGTCTAGGTGGGGTCTAGCAGTGTGGTCTACAACAGTGCGGTACCAGCTAAGATGCATGGCTGCAAATCAGGCATCCTGGTTTGACTCCAGACCTAGACGAGACAAATTTGTTGTGTCCTGCTTGGTTTTAGTTATCAAGGACCCAAAAGGCAGTAATGGAAGTAGCCAACTACTACTACTGCTGTCAAGAACCCGCACCAGGCGATGTGACCTCATGCTCAAAATGTCACCACATCGCTCGATGTTTGGTACTGCGGAACAGTAGATGTAAAGACGACCGAGACGGGGGCTGAAGGAAGTTTCCGCGGTGATGTTTTTGATACAGTTCATGTATCCTGTCGATCCATTGTGTAGCTTGCCTACCCGGGCGTCGTTTGCCATCCACCATCCCGACAACCATGTCATGGTCCAGTCCAGGGTGTCATACCATATGGTCAAAATACTTGATCTTTCTTCCCATTGCACAGTTGTTCATTGACAAATGTGGAACTTCAACTCGATGTAGAACAGATCATTGGCTTCATGGGCTGGCACACTTCAGCAGAATCAAGCTGACTTCTGAGTCACTGTGTGAGTGTCCAGCTCTCACAGCCAAATAAAATGACTGGAAAGACCAAACGATTGACAACCTGAATCTTCAGCGGCATAGGTAATGCTCTGGCATAGAAGATGGTAGCACATTTCATAAAGGCATCCCTGCCCATAGCAGTTCTTATCTTTATTTCATCTTCACAGCTGGCAGCAGTGTTCAAGGTAGAGCCAGGATAGTTGTACCGAGTCACATTTTCGAGGTCAGTGCCATCAACGGTTATCAGCGTCCTATCATAGTTTTGATTAATTACCATTGTTTGAGTTTTCTTTATGTTGAGATGCAAGTCTCTGGCCTCACTGCTTGTTTTGACACGCTCAATTAGACGTCCTTGAATTTAGCAAGTAAAGCTGTGTCGTCTGCTTAGCGTAGCTCATTTACTAAGTGGCCACCAATCTCAATGCCGATAATTCTGTCGCCGATACCATTGTCTCTCATGATTTTCTCCTGATACACATTGAACAGGTATGGCGATATGGAGCAGCCCTCACGAACGCCACGCTTGATTTTGAACCATTTAGACCTGGTATTGCCGGATCCCAGTCAAACTGCGGTTTCCTGGTCATGGTACAGACTGTCAACCAGCTGAACAATTCGTTGTGGAGTACCCATGTCCTGCATAATAGAACTACATGAACTATGATTTATATTTACATTTATGCGAACTACATAAACTACGATTTCTCACTTTTTGCAATAGAAATTTGTTGTAAACTGTCTGTTGTTTTCCACAACACAGCAACTACAGGACATAGATTGTTCACGTCGCATGATGCCATATACACAGAGCTTTGACGTCAAGCAACTGCTTTCAATAGCTGCAGTAGCAGCTAATCAAAACTGAAATCTTTTCTGGCCGTATCGTGTCAATTTCTGACTTGATTGAAACTCAGGCAAAGTAGTTGGTTCAATGGAACAGTGTATTCCTATTTCCTTGTTCTATTAGCTGCCAGAGAGGCAGAGACAGACACTTTTTGGATGATCGGTGGAGGTACAAAGGGGACGAGTGTCGAGTTCCACCAGCCTCATTAAGAGGGCTTGCCCCCTTGTCTGGAACTATTTGTGGACGTTTCGGACCACCTCTGCAGTGATGATAATTGTGCAGTACAGTGCAATACATTGAGCTCCTTGCCACAAGGCCAGCAACATGGTCCAAGCGGTAGGTACAAATGCCATTTGAACCCCGCACCCGGGAAACGAAAGTCAGCGCTCCTGCCACTCGGTCGGTCATCAAGCCATAACTTTCTGATTTCCATCAAGGAAATGCGAGATGCAAGCAGTCGAATAGCAGCTAAAGCTGTCGATCTTAGATAGAAAAATAAGAATCAAAATCTAAATTGTACCTTGACAACATCTTTGATTAATCCATCTGCTTCTTTTCTGCTTGTTAACGAGGATAAGTCTATGCTTTGCATTGCTTTGATGTAGCTACTGATGACATTATCAGGGTTTCCAGCATACGAGACAGGGGATGAATCCACTGCGATTAAACGGTCAACAGCTGCTGGCTCACGTAACGACAACGCCATCATCACTTTGGCACCCATGCTATGACCAAGCAAGGAGAACTTATCGATATTGCGTCGCTGTAGTAGATCTATGATGTCATCACCCATCTCTTCAAATGTCATAGACGGATGATGCTCACTGTCTCCATGGTTCCTGAGGTCAACACACAAGACCTGAAACAGGACAAAAATAAGAATGAAAAATTCAACAAATAGCAACTAAACTGATTATAAAATTTGGTCTCCATAAATTGATTTTTTCAAAGTTCCTGAAAGGAACATTGTCAGATTGTATATAACAGTCACATATGAAACACAAAATACAAACAAGTCAATTCTGCTCCTTTTCAAAACTGTGGTCAAAGCACCGTTCATTTCAGCAGATATAACGTAATAAATATAATGGAAATGATTTACAAAAGACCACAAATATTTGTCCCCCAAGGCAACATTTGTACGGGCATGATGAAATCTTGTCAGGAAAACGATCTATGTGACTTTTAAAATAGAAACTGAAGGACACGTACATAGGCCTACCCATAGTTGTAGGAAGGGAACTAAGCCTGTGCAACAAACATAACTGACAAGACTCTTCACAGCCATGAAGCATAATCATTGTTCTGGTATCTTTGTTCTTCTTTTATTGCTCTATGGATAATATGACAATTCTGTGCATTTCTACTATGTAAAATGTGTGCTTCTAATGAAATACTTTTGATAACTAAGGTAACACAAAAGGAATGCATGCAAGTGTTTTGCTGGAGCCTGATAAGTAATAAATACTAGCACCAAGAAATGTACAGCAGTGTTTAATGCTGGAGGGCCTTTTTAATAGTTTTACATGATTACTTAAAAATAATCGAATTCCCGGGAATCCCCAAGGGATTTCCCGCATCAACCACGCAAACCCCTCAATTGTCTTCCCCACGAAACAACCCTGTGAATCCTGCAAATAATTCATTGCGGCAACACTGACTTAATTGAGCTGATGAGTTACAATTATTTTCAAAGATCTTGACTTTCTCCTTATGAAATCTGACCATTGACATTTTGCTTAGACCTACTCGTGTAATTAGAATTTGAGATGGCATCAGGGTCCAGATGAAATAACCTTCCAATATTAAGGTCTATAGAAGTTTGAATCGATTATAAAGGAAAAACAAAATCAATTTTCAGTTCACAAAACCTTTCTGGCCATGCTTTGATTATCATACAACAAATGCAATGTAGCTAACACATATTACCGTCTATAAGCCAGAATTCTACCATCAAATTATTTGTCTTCAAATGCCGCATTGGCATATACACACTCACAAGTGCCGTTTTAAAGTGCCTTGAATATGCTGAAACGGCATATTTCAAGGGGAGAACTGGGCGTCAGCTTATACATGGTAAAATGCAGTACCTGATTTCCAGAAATTTGGTTTATCTTCTTGCTGATTGTCCTCCAGTTCTGATTGGCCCCAAACAGACCGTGTGCAATTACTAGCGTTGGTTTTTCCTTGTTGCTTCCTACCGCAGGGACATTGGTGTATGACAAATGAATCATCCTGAAAGCAAGCAAACCACAAAGAAATTTAAAATATTATAGCTCAAAACCTGGCTCACCTGTCAGGTTGCTGGATCCACAATTTTGCACATTAACGACATATTTGTGCTAATTTGTTGCTGAACAACAATTACCACTAGATCCTTTTCTAATGGGTGCCATTGAACGTTTATCACCCTAAACGTTCAAAAAGAAAATAAAAATAGAAGAACACTCTAACTCTAGAAATGATAGGTATTGCTGTGTTCAGGATTTGCTGTGACCCTACGTGGACACAGCCTGAATGAGCATTTCAAGTGATGATTACTTGCATCAATATTTGAATGTCAATCTCATTACCATAAGTTCATAATATAAACATTAGTTGTGGTACCTTAATCTTCTGATCTCATATCATGGTAAATATTAAAGAAAATAATGTCTATTATTGACAACAAATAGGGTTTGGTTAACAATCCTTTGTGATGAAAGTTGTGCAATTTGAATACAATAGTATGTAACTGTGAATTTTTTACTTGCAGGCAATAAGTTGTATTAAACTCATCGCAATGATTTATCCTTTGTTTTGAAACACAGCGTATTTCAGTTTGATTTCTATATCTGGAAATTTTAGCAATTGCAACTGATTTCAAAGGTCCAGCCTACAGGTGCTTTACAATGAGAACTCGGCGGTGGCAAGCGTTGGAAACCGAGATTGCGAAAAGTACAGAAAAAGTGGCGTGCCGTGGAAGTTGAACCCATGACCTTTGGATTGCTGGTCCACTGCTCTGCCGTTGAGCTAGACGCCCCCTCGTTAATCTGCACGAACAATCTCCCTTATACAAATGCCGCTAAGTGAGCCTCGTCACGTCGTCGTGTACCGGCCATTTGGTACACAACCGCCTTTCATTTAACGAACCACCATGAGTTGCTTTGTAGAGTGTCTAGTGTTAACATACACTCTCCAACAGCAAGGCCATAACCTTGGTTGGGACGGGGCGGCAAACGCTGATTTCCTAGACTCCAGAGTGCCCTTAATTTCCACAAATCTGACTTTATCTTTGCAACTAATAATCTTTTAACATGGACTTGAAAGTCACCATCGACAACTGTTACACAACAGTACATTATCACGGAAAACATTCCCTGACGCCATTTGTTGTTAGTCATTTTCTTCGTTGCATCTTTCTGGAGCCCTGGGCTTGAATTTTTGGTGATTGGTTGATAAAAACGTCGTCATCAAGTTTTGAAGTTGTTTGATGCGGCCGGATACAGTTGAGTTTTGTTTGTACTTGAGGCCTAGCTGACTCGCTCTCTATTCATGTGCCATGTTGTACTTATTTTAGTTGAAGTTGTTAGACATTTTCATCCAATTTAGGAAATATTCCGTATTCTTCCCTCTGTGGTCTGGAAATCCTCATTTGAGTGCCCGGGATGCGCCATCAAGTCATGCAAATGTGAAGTTTATTGTTAATGCAGTACGGACCTCTCTCGTGTCAACCACTATTAATTGCGTTCCTTTGTTCTACTCAGTTTTAACAGCAGCGTTAGAGCAGTTTAAACAGTTCTCGCTCAAACTCAACAGAATCCGATAGAACTATGTGTTATAGTGAGTGTAAATTTATGTATGTTTGGGCTTTTGAAGTTGCTGGCTGACATGTTGTTAACCCTGAGTGGAATTTATGTACTGGCCTGCATAATCTGGCCTGCTGAATCTGCAGCCGCGCAGATTCTGAGAATTGAGCTAAGCTGCAGACATTTTCATCAGAAAAACAGGCTCTGTCCGCGCAATCCATACGGTGAGTTTGTTATTTCAGCTATTAACCGCGGCTGGACCGCGCATTTCAGTCACATCAACGAGAGGCCAAACGCGCAAAATATTTCGGAAAATTTTTCTCCGCCGCGCAAAATACAAAGATTCCAGTCTGGTTGTTAACTGCAGTGTGAGGAGCCTGTACGTCAGTGTGCACATGGATTAAATGGTGGTGGTGGAGGATCTGGGGGCTTTGCCCCAGAAGAAATGTTTAAGAGAGTGGGGCGCAATTTTAGAACCAAATCAAGACCTCGAGGGCGAAAATGACATGGTCTGCAGACTGGTCAAAGGTCATTGTTAACCAGCCAGACTGCAGAGCATGGCACATCTCGCCGAGATCTTGGGTGCACAGAGGCAAAAATATTCAGGTGCAAGTGCGCAAAATGCTGAAAATAATACTGAAGTGCACACTTTAGGTGCACCAAGGAACAAAATTTCAGTTAGAATGCATGTTGGCAGCTATTTGTTGTTAAGAATTTCTGTGTTCACATCAACAATGAAGAGCAGCACATTTTAATTTTGTCGTACAGCTAAATCTCAAGTGCACAAAATTCTAGAACTCAAAAGATCTCGGGTGCACCCCAGTTTGCAGAGTAGGGCACTTCTCGCCGAGATCTCGGGGGCGGCAGAGCCCAAAATGTTCAGGGGCAGGGGCGCAATTGCAACAAAATATCACTCAGGGGCACTCCTCAGGGGCGAAAATCAAATAAATAAATAAAAATAAACTGCAAAATAAAGAAAATACGAAGGATGTCCTATTTTGTCTTTAGTTACAAAACATGTTTGAGTTTGACCTACACCAGGGGCGCCATATTGCTAGCAAAATAGAGATCTCGGGGGCGGCGGTGCCATACTCTGCAAACTGGGGTGCGCCCTTGCCACGCTCTGAAGTCTGGTTTAAACCAGTAAGTAATTACTTTTCACAAATAATACGTTTTATTACCAATCAATAATCTGGGACAATTAACTATTAGGGTAATTGATTACCAAATTTATAGCAGTAATTTTACAGATCATTGAACTCATGGCCTCTCCAGGCCAGGGTCAGGCAAGAAACAACAAAATTTAGGCCTACTAGATATGAGTATGAAATGCATTTTACATAAATTATTTTTACTACTCAATGCGTACCAAGTCATTATCAAATAACTACAGGTACATGGTGGCTTTCAGCTGTGAGTCTCTGACCTACCTGGATTGCAAAATGACTTTCGCACCATAGACCGAACCACGGATACCGGCAGGTTTCATCCATAGCTGCATACCACTAGCAAACATTTTGGTATTATAGTAAAATCATTTGCCAATAAAAACCAATACAATCTAAATCAGGTCTTTATGCTCCATACAAGCTTCACATAGCTCCTTAAAGATGAGGCCTAGCATAGCCTGAAGTCAAATCATTCCGTCAAGTTTCAAGACTCAAGCCTCAAGGCGATAGGCTACACGAGAACACAAAAATCGCCCTTATGTGTTTGCCTCTGGATTTATCCGTGACTGCTATGCAGCCTCGTAACGAAGACAAAGCTGTGGGGGAGCTACTGGGGGGGGG